>JAIFZK010000022.1:11190000-11217500 GCA_027481765.1 Tenualosa thibaudeaui
TTCTGGTGCACTCACTGGCTTGGTAACCATGGCGATGTGATGGAACTCTCCTTGACCGCCTTGTTTGACGGGGACAGTAAGAAAGAACTTGCCACCATCCCTGGTGAACACAGGTTCCTGTTCCTAATCACAACCAACACAAGGGCAAGGGACACGTAAAGCTTCACTATATGATTGCTGAACACAAGAACTGTGTTGCCTATAAAAAGTTTCACCATACTTTCAATTTCAGTAGAACATGGAACAGCAGAAATTTCAAACAAATTGCACATAGGTAGTTGAATATGAATGGCTTGTTATGCACTATGACCATATTCATATGTAAGGTATAACAGCCGTCGAGGTGTGCTGTTATACAAAATGAATGCATGAAAAACTTCATGAAGCGAATGTAGAGAGAAGTTCTTCGGCCAAGTTCATTAATTTCGTATAACATCACACCTTGAAGGCCGTTATCCCACTTATCACCTGCTTTTCAAGAAACCTGTTCAGTTGCTGTACTACTTTCTTTTCTCACTAACATTCAAAAGAGCAGTGTTATAGAATAGTGATAAGTTTTTTTTCACTAGATCTATAGTACTTCATAAGTGTGCATTATACAAAATGAACACACACCCTGTCAGCCAATCAGAAAATAGTATTCCATTTCTCCCGGTGATAAATGTCTGTAGTTAAAAAGACAAAAGGAACTGAACACTCAAGGTCAATGGATTTTTTACATATGTTCCAACATACCTGTCTAGACAGCCAAAGCTCTGATGTTTCTTCATGTTTCTGTGGGGAAATGCATTTCACCTTGAATATATTTTTGTATGAGAATAATAAATCTTAAATGCCTTCTACAGTTCTACAGTTCCACAGAGTGCATGGGTATACGTCAGTAAGAGGTGTTGCACCTTCATACAGGCTCCAATGGTGGCATCGCAGACTGTGAGAATGGAGACATTCTGGGCCCGGTTGAGCCATCGCACTGCCGTGTGTGTATTGCTGATCCATTTCACCATCACCACATAGTAGTCCCTGCGGATGCATAAACACACACCAAAGTGTGGGAGAGAAAGAAGTGGATCAATGCTCTGGAAAGTGTGTGAGCTCTTTATTCAGTCAGATGTTCTTCTCAAGGGCTGTGTGTAAAAAGCCACTTATTGACCCCCCCCCCCCACACACACACACACACCAAGGTCTCATGACTCTACTGAGGATTTAACAGACACTAGACCACTACAGGGATGTTGCAGTCAATGCTTTCAGACCCAAGACTCATCTAAACCATTATTGACAAAAGTCGTTTTTTTCTTAGTTTCTATTGGCTTGTAGAAAGATGGTGGGATGCTAAGCGACAAGGATGTTACAAGAATATTTGGAGAAATGGTTAAGAGCACTGTTATTTAGAAATTGGTTAGAAAACAGTAACTAAATAAACCTGTAACTGCAGCCACTTGACTTTAGCCTGAGAAGCCAGACTATAACATCAAAATGGATAGTCTGACCATAACTGAAACACCTGGCTCAATCCTAGGGGCGGAATAAACGGTTGTCTTTAAAACTGCCTTGGCATGCAATTACATAGTGTTACAACCAATCAGAGCAATGTTGGCAAAACGGCAAATATGTCCTTGAGTTCCCTTTTCTGCACAACTTTCAAAGAAAAGCCCAAGTCTAACTCTTCCAAAGTCGATGCAAAGCTGATTTAATGCCTGATACATATACGTAAACATATACTTGGTAGGTATATAATAACTTTGTGCTGGGTGGACACATTGTTTGAACTTTAAACCTGCTTTACTGCTATTCATTTCTGCTGATTGGTTGCTAGAAAATGTAATTGGGGAATCAGAAACCTTTGGAAAGTTCCCTGATTTAGTACTGTGGCAAAATACAATAATGTTGCTAGGCTGGCTATACAAGTGTCTGTGAAAGGAATACATTTGATTTGAGAATGTTTTTTTTTTTTTTTAACGGGAATGTTTTGAGATAAATTTGATTGATTTGAGATGATGTTGCCTATGAGACAGTATAAGCTATATGGGAATAAGATTTTAAGACTGTGAATGTTGTGAGAATGTTGTGAGTTTCACAATGAATAACCACACTGAGAGAGACTACCTGAGGTTGAAACTGGAGCTTACCTTAATTTGAGTGTGTCAGGGGGCACTAGCTCCTGAGTGTGTGTGGGACCATACAGATTCACCACAAATAGCCTCACAGTTGGATTGGGCTGACCAGCCTAAAAATCCCACACCACACACACACACACACAGAGAAAGAGAGAGAGAGAGAGAGAGATGTAAATATATACTCATTGACACCAATGTGATCATATAGAGACGCGCTCAAAAATACCAACCAACCAAGTGCTAAATACTTAATACGCACATGATGCATGCCTGCAAATGCAACAATTTACATCTAAAACCTGTGAGTAAACACATATTAAGTATTCATTTGGAATACAAGATAGCACAAAATTTCATCTGTACAATAACATATGCAGAGAACTAACTAACACACACAAACTAAAACTAGAACACACACACACACACACACACCACACACACACACACATACACACACAGACATTCAGATGCATACACATTCACATAAAAAGCACACTTGCCCACACACAGAATTAATTAGGTATGCATCTAAACAGCTCTCTTTCTCTCTCTCTCTCTCTCTCTCTCTTTCTCTCTCTCTCTCTTATATACACCTGAACTCTGAAGCACACCTTCTCCTACACACTCATATGCAATGCCATGAAAACACTTCCATTTTGACCTCCCTTGCAGTTCGCCCACTCAACTGTGAACATAACCACCCCCCAACACACATGCACACACACACAAATGTGGGGTGAGATAGTTGACATATTTAAATGTGTGCTTCTAATTTAGCGTGATAAAATAAATGATAAAAAGTAAGTGTTGTAAATTAGCAAATAGGTGAGTACATGAGCCACCACACACACACACACACACACACACACACACACACACACACAGAGGCACTTTCACAAGTGCAAATCTGTGCCACCAAAGAGCAACTGTATTAACATTCATACAGTGTCTCTGTATGACACTCAAAGTATAAATAAGTAATACTTTATACTTCCTTCTTGCCTGTATTAGAATACTTTATACTTTATTCTAGTCTGTATTAGAATACTTCATACGTTGTTCTAGACTGTATTAGAATACTATATACTTTGTTCAGTTCAAAGTTTGTCTCCATCAGCAACCATCTGCACCTACTCCCACTGTCTCTTTCCGTCGCAATCTCCAGAATTTATCTCCAGTTAATTTTTCCTCCTTGGTGGCGTTTGCTCTTCCGCCGTCCAGAAGTTTCTCTTCTCTTGAGGTTGATGATGCCACAGAGCCACTCTGTTCTATGCTGAGCTCCTGCTTGGATCGCTTGTGCCCTCTGTCTACCATACCTGCTCGATCCACTCAGTCTCACGCGTGGCTCAATGAACCACTTTGTTCAATGTGCACCAACCTCAGAGCTGCTGAGAGGAAATAGCACAAAACTAATAATTCAGCTGATTTAACACAATTCCAGGAACTGCTAGCATCCTTCTCATCCAGTCTCACTTCTGCAAAAAAAGGCTTTCTACCTTGACAAGATTCACATTGCCACTGACACCAGGAAACTCTTCTACACCTTCAAATCTCTACTAAATCCACCCCCTCCACCTCCTGCAACTAACCTCACAGCTGAAACTTTTGCTGCATTTTTTACTAACAAAAATCTCAATCAATTATGCTTTTCTTTGAGTTATCTGGAAACACTTCAGGTGTGTAGTAACAGTCAAACTGATCATTTATTTAGTGTTCAAACTGACCTCAGCACAAAATCATGAAAACCTGATCAGCTAAAAGGCAGTGACATTTACAGGCACTGCACACACAAGAAAGTTAAAGAAAAGAAATGAAATGAAAAAAAAAAATAGAAAGTGAAGTGTGTTCTGGTTCCTCTTTTGTGTGTACCCAATGCAAGAATACAATCAGATAAGGGGAGGAAAACCATGGATTTCCCATGATGCTCTGCTCTGTACAATAAGAGGTGACCTTTTCCTGGTCCTGAAGCCACAGAGAAGAACAGAGAGAATAGCAGAGGAGATGGGGCTGATGGGAGCGTAAATACCAGTTCTCATTCCCTCACACTGACTGAGTGGATCACTGGGATTCCACTCAATATGGAGGGAGGGGTAATTCTGGAGGTGATGGTGATGGTGATACGGGGAACACTACGCCCTATTCCTACATGCAAACAAAAAGAAAAACAAACACAGGCACACAGACACACACGCATGCACACACACACACACACACACACACACACACACACACACACACACATATACAGACACACACAAAACCCAAACACATCTCCAGCTGTGGTTGCTATTGCCAAGGATAACACATTGAACATCATATTTCCTTCACCAAACACCTCATCAGGCATTGACGAGTGAGAGGACTTTCACTCTGGGCACAGAAATTACTGATAAGCTTCTCTACTCCTGCTTACCTATCTAGTATCGTTCAGTACTTTCCTAAAAAAAAAAACAATGTGCAACAACACCCTCAACAGAATATTACAAATCTTACAAGTCTTACAAATGGACAATCCCTGATTTGAGCAGTGCAAAAGGTATGAACATTAGTTTTCTTTCTCTTTTGACATGTTTATGACAAGTTAGACTAAGAGACATCTAATTACAGTAACAAAGGTTTAGCGAGACAGCTAGAGGATATAAGCTTTCTTTTTTTTTTTACTGTAGCGTAGCTGGTAAAGCCGTCTGGATCTCTGTTCATAGGCAGTAAGCATTTTTGAGTGAGGAATTTGTCATGGGGTGCTTGTTCTTTTTAGATTGATAATGGTGGCTTGGGAAATCCACCTCAGAAGGTACACTTCATTTTGGAAAATGTTACACTTTAATGTAACATTTTTATATATATTTTAGGGCTTCTTCATCTTTCATCGGACAGGACAGTAGAGAGTGACAGGAAAGTTGGCTGGTATTTAGCAGACGCTTTTATCCAAAGCAAAACTGATTTGAAACACAGGGTTTGAGAGTTGAATTTGGGTCACCCAATCATCAGTCAAGCGATGCTACCACTGCTCCACCATGGCTGCAAGGAGGGTAACGGGAATGTTTTCTTCCCCTCGAGAGCCTACTATACCTTTGGATATGGGTACTGCTTTCCTTTGGGGTAGGTTCCTCCAGTGAACTGAGGCAGCGCCATGTTGGGCACCAGAGTGTCGTTGATGACAAGAAATGCCAGCATCTCCCCATCTGGGGACCACCAGTGGGCCTTGTGAGTCTTGAGTACCTCCTCTGCAAAAACAGATACATAACAACATCGCACACAGGGTGTACAAGGTAAAGGAAGACTTATAATAGAAGGATCACAAGTGGGCCTGGAGAGTCTTAAGTACTGGCTCTACAAAAGCACAATAAAATCATCAACAACAATAACAACAAGGCTACATAACACAACAACAACAACAACAGCACAATGTTTAAAAATACACACTAAAGCATATTGAATACTTGAACATAGAGTGAGCGCTACAAAAGACTTGGTGTCTTCCTGTCTATTACCCATCTGGCCCCACTGTGTCTGTTGTTTGTGTGCGCAGCATGTCGCTGTATGTTGGGCCTGCCATCTAAGAGGCTTGTCCTCATAGATTATTTTTAGCAATGGAACAGCACTGCCAGAGAGGAGTGGGTTTGAAGGCCCTAGTCTGGAGTTCATTCAAGCCGAGACCAAAAAGCACCGGAAAGAAAGAGTATTTTTAAATAGAATACATTTGAAAATAAAAGATATCTGAAGATCTGTCTGACTGTGTGAATAGAAGCAAAAAGGACAAAATAACTGTTGAGGAAAAGATCTTTTTTCTTTTTTACAAAATGCCTACAAGACATCTGTGTACAAAATAGCTGTTATTCAAAGAGCAGGTGCACTCCTCGTAATTCTAGTCTTATCGTCAGATGGTACAACGAGCTATTTTCAAAACTGAAAGTGAATTCACAGGAAGGAAAGGGGCCAACCTAGCAGAGAAAAATAACTTTCTATCCAGTCTTTCTATACAATCTATCCCTCAGCACAAAATAAAACTCTCTGCCACATGTCGCAATTGTGCACCAATAGGACATTTCATGGCATGGGCCAAGATGAAATTAAGTATGAGTGAGAATGAAGTCTTTAATTACAGCCTAATTACTAGGCTCAGATTTGGAGCAAAACAGTCCTCCTGCCTGGCTGGGGCCTAATGCATAGATCACTTCGCAAATATCTGCTAGCGGTCTGAAGAAAGACTCGTCTAGTCTTCATTTAAATTTAATTAACTTTGCTCCAAATTTGACTCCCTGTTCTTCTTTCATTTAATATCATGGCAGGACAGATGAAGGAGTAATACAATCCGCAGCCACTGAGAAATGCACTCTCCAATGTGTCTAGATGAGAAAGGACAGCAAACTGAGAGCTCCTCCTTGTGTGGAAAAATTCCTATTTATGTTTCTTCCCATGCATCTTAGAATTGATTCATGCGATTTGATTTAGTGCCTTTTTTTATTCCTGCTAATGCCTTTGCTTTTATTTCCTTTCATGAGCCTGTCCTTGGATGTGACTTGAATCCCTCTCTCTGGCATTGACATTCATACTTACCCTCGTACAGCCAGTCGGCAATTCCGTTAAAAACGACCCCGTCTTTCCCAGAAGAGGTGAGTCGCAGGGAATTGCTCCTCACTTCGGAACGGTAATAGATGTTATTCTCAAAAATGTAGATCTGTAGTCACAGGGGGGAGGAGAGAAAGAGACACCAATATGGAGTGAGAGGGAGAGAAAGACAGGAAAATAGAAATAGAGGAGAGGAAAGAGAAAGAGAGAAAGAGAGAGAGCATGGGGTTAAACTGATTTTCTGCAGATTTGTCCCTTGATACTTGAATTGTACTCTTTTAAAACGACATAATGGATTGGTTGGGTCCTCTCATGACATTGCCCTGACTTTCATTTGACTGACTCAGATATCTGCCTCCTATTCTCCCAAGAGGAGATGAATTCCAGAAGCCTCCATCTGCCTACCTTGCGACAAACCCCCTCTAACATGCACAGCAGAGCTCAGCAATGAGATAAGTTCTAGTATGGGCCAAGAGTTAGGTTGCACCAGTTGATTGTGAGTTTGGGTGTAAGTGTGCCTTAAACACAATGTTACTACACAATTCCAACTTACTAGTGATAAACAAGAACAGTAAGAAAAAGAACTATATTCTGTATTTACGTAAGTAGTAATGCAAGACTTAGTAAATAAAAATAAAAAAAACTGTTGCACAGAATGACCACAGATTTTCACCAAAGACAACCAATCAATATCACTGTCTGATGATATCATTTGCTTCTCACAGCCTGCCATGCTCTGCATAAACTGATTTAATCATATGCTGATTTCCCCTCAGCAATGACCTTTCTCAGCTGTAGGTTAACCATTTGCAGCACAACTAAAATTAAAAATGCATACATTTTTATTACTGATTGGATTTTGGCAGATGGATTTCAAACACCATTGTACAAGAATACACATCAGCAATGATAAGATAAGATACTGTAAGTATAGACTCACACTTATATATAAATATGATATAAGGATAAATTTGTAATCCCTCATTGTCGTAATGTTAGGTAGACAACAGGGTGCAATCCAGGGCTTAACATTAATAATTTGATATTTGTACTGTAATAGCTACAAATCATAATCCACAGATATTCTTGCATCAATGCTCCCTCTCTGACTGACACTACAATCTTACAGTATTCTTATCATACTTGTACACTTGGTAAAGCATGTCAAGCATCATATTAAAGGTGAGGGGGTAGGATAGGAGTGATGGTTGTGGTGCCATATGTGTGTGTGTGTGTGTGTGTGAGATTGTGTGTGTGTGTGTTCTCTTCAGGGAATTCTGTTCATATCTGATACAATCTTTCTTTAGATCTATCAAGTTGCCTAGGAGCCACACAGTGTCAATGCTGCTTTTGTCTCTGATATGGGTATGCGGTTATGTAAACACTACAATGTGTGTGTGTGAGTGTGTGTGTGTGTGTGTGTACTGTTTCTGCTGACTGAGTCACATTGCTGAATCATGCCTATGCAACAGGGGCAACTGCAAATTTGCATCCTCATATACATTTGTTGTAACTTGTAAAGTCATTAGTTTATACAATACAGTATTATACAGTATATATATATATATGAAGCAAAATGCATGACTGTGTTTGTGCATGCCTGAATGTGTGTGGATGCATGTTGCTATGCAAAACTACATCTCTCTGCCCAACTGACTGTTTTGCCATTGATTACCTCAAACAACATGAAGGCTTTAAAAAACACATACTACTGAAAAATGATTGCATTTGCGGATGTACAAAACACATTCTTGTATACTACACTAAGTGTAAAGTCTAAAGCTTCCAAATAGCTAACTAAGCACAGTCATTAGTGGATAACCTCAATGGGCTTCAGTCACCAACCATTCTTGCAAAGAAATGTATTCTTAAACCCCATTTACGTAGCCTTGTTTTCAAGAAGATGGCCCATTGCTACAACACATCAGTTCAGTTTAGCACCAGGCCCTTAGAATCATCCTGGTTTAGTGTGTTGGGGATATTTTAGGGGTGGTTACCAGCTGTTGGCCGTTCACTCCCCAGTCAGCAAACTGAAGCACGGAATCATGGACCTCAGGGGGATTCAGCTCCCACACCTCCCTGCCAGAGAGAGGGGAGAAGAAAGGGGTAGAGAGAAAGAAAGGGAGAGAGAGAGAGAGACATTCAGAGGGACAGGTCGGAGAGGTAGAGAGGGAGAGGTTTAAGTTAAGTCTGAAAGTCTGTTTCAATATATGTATCAGATTTCTTGTTTGTAGTTCTTGCTTGTAGTTCTGCTCCCATATGAGTACTTGGTCTGGCTGTACAAATACCACAATCTGAATGCCAATACAGTGCTTTAATTTTAAACTCGGTCAGAAAAATGTTGAAAGACTGATTGAGTGAAAGATCTTGGCTCTTGAAAACTCTTTAAATAAACACACATGTGTAGAAGAGTCAATTCAAGCTTCAAGCTAAGGATTTAAGGACACTATTTTGTTTGCAGTGAAGGAAAAAGGAAGACAGGATCTATGTAAGAAAGGAGCTTGAAGATTACGAAAGAAAAAAAAGGCAAGAAATAAAAAAATAAAAAGTTGTAAGAAACTAAACAATTGGACACAGAAAAGAAACACACAAGTCTATTACCACCCTTTCAGCTACTCTGCAGCCAATTACGACATAGTTCATAGTTAAAGCAGACCTTCAGCATGTTTCAAACTAAATCATGTTGTTAGAAGACATCATGTACTTCATTTGGATTACAAACTTGATTAAAATTGAAGAAATGAGCGAAGTAGCTTGTTAATATCGTAAGCACCTACAACACATTCTAGCCCAAATCTGTCCTGTTAGCTATGCTTTATAGTATACACAAGATTAGCTGCCTAGCTTGCTTGCTGATTTCTGAACAGAAATTTTCCACTTTTTTACTGAATAAAAATATGTGAAACCCTCTAACAATAAGACTTAGATTGAAACATGCTGAAGTTCTCCTTTACAGCAAACACTCAAAGACAGACGTACCGTGTGTGTATGTTGTAAATGATGTAGCTGGCTGTGTAGGAGTGCTTGTATACCTATGGGGACCATAAAAGACCATGTCAGAAAACACAGTATGACTTGTTAAACTTTCAATGTACAGTACAAGAGATATGTGAAAAATGTTCAAGTCTTCTCAAAACACACTGCAACAACAACAACAACAACAACAACAACAGAAAACAACCTATCCATTTGGTTGAACTTAGTCTTTTGTTCTCAGTTTTGGACAACAAAACATGCTTGCTTTCCCATGACCATCAGTCACGGTGAAAGGGATGCTGTCACCATCAGGGTGATGGATGCAGAGGGGGGAAATAAGCAGCTGTGTCAAATATTCTGTCAAGCCTCTTGCATACACAATCCCAGTGTACACAAGCTACCTGCTCTTCATTCATCTTGGTGGCACGAACCAGTGGTGCCAGAGCAATGGCTGTGACAAATGACCTTGATATATTGGTGCCAAACACACAATATGAATGGACAAGCAAATACATTCACCCACAGATGTTGAGTGACAAGGTGTACAATATCCTTTTATCCCACAATGATAACTGATCTTTGTAATCACCCTGTGCATGCCAGAGAAAAGCACTGGTAAGTGCCAGTGTGTGTGTGTGTGTGTGTGTGTGTGTGTGCATCCTTGTATCTTGGGACTGTAGTGGGGTCAACACTGGGGACAATACTGAGTGTGTGTGTGTGTGTGTGTCTCCTTGTGTTTTGGGACTGTAATGGAGTCAACACTGGGGACAATACTGTGTGTTTGTGTGTGTGTGTGTGTGTGTGTGTGTGTGTGTGTGTGTGCACATGTGTGTGCACAGGTGAGTATGTGTGTGTGACCTTGTGTTTTGGAAGTGGAGTGGGGACAACACAGGGGACAGCATTGTGCGTGTGTGTGTGTGTGCATATGTGTATATGTGTATATGTGAGTCCTTGTTTTGGGAGAGGAATGGGAACAACATTGGACAATGGGGACAATGAGTGAATTTGTGTGTTTGTGTGTGTGTGTTTGTATGTATCTGTACAGGCTCACACTTGCTTCAGAGCCCCTGCCTAGATTGCCTGTGCGGTGGGCTCTAAGTGGCACAGAGCAGGAGCTGATGGCTCAGTAATAGGCTCTGCCCCCCTGCAATCTAACACACACACACACACACACACATTTTTGACCGCAGTGACTCTCTAGAGCTCTATGTCTTCATTCCTCCCCATGGTCACCCTGTCCACTCCTCTCCTCTTCTTTTTTATCCACTCTTCCTGATTTTCCTCCCTTCACCATTCCCTTTTTTCCTCTCAAAACCACTCTTCTTCTCTATCTCCTCTCTTCTCTCTCCTCTCCTGACCCATCCACCTCTCAGATATTTTCTCCATGACGCCCCCCCCATTCCCTTCTCTCCACTCACAACCACCCATCTTTTCTCTTCTCTTCTCCTGTCCTCACCCATCCACCCCCTCATCTCTTCTCTTCTCTTTTCTCCTTCTCTTTTCATTCCCTTGCCCTCCTTGCTCTCCTCACTCTCCAGCTCTTTTCTTATTGCTTTTCTTTTTCCATCTCTTTTCCAATCCCTTCCTTCTCTTCTCCCCTCGACTCTCCCTTTCCTTCTCCTCCGCTCTTTGCCTCTCCTTGCTTCCTCTTCTCACCTTCCCTCTCCTCTCCCAAACTCATTTTTCTCAGTTGCAGCTACATAGCACATTCATCCTCCACCACGAAGGTGATCTGAATTCAAAATTCCCTCCATCCCACCCCCTCCCTTCCTCTACTACAGTAATTTAATCCCTTGTTTCTTGCTGACTGAAAAGATCTTTTTTGTTTTCTTTTTTTAAATCTCCTGATCACTTTCAATAGCGTGTGGTTTATATTCTATTACTCACAACACCTCGGTTTTTACTATTTTGAGATCCGAAACACCTTTTATTTTGTTTAGCTCACTGAAAGACTTTTTAAAAGTGTCAGGCACACACTGGTTTAAATGGAGGCTTACATACATGACAGCAAGAGATTAAGGAGGGCTGGCTGATTAAGGAGGCTCTTTTTCTGGTCTTAAGAAGAATGGCAGGTGATTTGGCTCAAGAGAAGATTCTCATAAAAACAGCCCTCATCATCCTGTCCTTGTGTGTGTGTATATGTGTGTGCCTGTGTGTGTGTGTGTGTATGTGTGTGCGCATATGTGTCTCAGTCTGTCTTTCTCTGTGTCTGTCAGCTTGTGTCAGTACCTGTCTGTTTCTGTCAGCATTAACATGAAACACGGAATTGAAAAACACTGACAATTAATTTGCTGTGCTGCCTTTGAATGAACATTCTCATAAACAGCACAGTTCTATTTGGAGGAAAAGGTGGAAACAGCAACAGCATCGCCATTCACTTTACAGATTGATTTGATAGTATTGCATGGATGTGCTAAAAGCTTTAGAAGATCACTGGCCTTGGGAGACTATTATTTGTAGTCTAAAGAGAAGTGAAAGCTCAAAAAATTATAGGAATATAGGAATGTCAATATGAGTCACGTCAATACAAATGAGTACTTCAATGTGCAGACTTCCCCTTCCCCCTTTGAATCTTACTTTCAGCTGATATTGTTTGTGTTTTCATGTTATATATTGTATGTATTAATGGTGCATGTTGCCTAGGGTGGTGCTGTCGTTCTCAGCCAGGACTCAATTAGGAAAGAGACAACTGTGTCAATGAGACTAGGGGAAAAACAAATAAATAGATACATTTGTCCTAATGTGTTAAAGAAAGTGGATACTTACTGGCTTCACATCATATGCAAAGAGGACGTATCCCATGTCTGGAGAGACAGAATATTTTGCCACTTTGAATGCAGCCTACATTTTTTCCAAAAGAGGAAAGAAAAAAGAAGAAGAGATGGGAAGAGACAGACAGGCAGAGAGAGAAGATAGATATAGATTTAAAATGCAGTTCTTCAGTTCTTCAGCACCCAAATACTACATCTTAAAATAGCAGACAGACACTATAGGAAACACATATATACTGTATAGATATATATATATATATATAGAGAGAGAGAGAGATAGAGAGAGAGAGAGAGAGGGAGAGACTTCATGGAGCGTATGCAAAGAATTTTACAGCTCAAAGTAATTGGTGAGTTTAAGAGACTCTTCTTAAAATAATGGCTGTCATAGGCTCAACTTATGTTGTTGACAGATTCGCAAAGCACTTAAGTGCTTAGTCTGGGAGAACCTAGTAGTCAGTAGTCAAGAGGACTCCTGAGTAGCACCAATTTAGAAAAGACAGGAAAGCAGCAGTCTCTACCATTTTATGTTGCAGTGTTACCAAATGCGTTTGCAGAGTCATTCAAAGATTTCAAAAACCAGGAAGTAATTGTACAGCTTGAGGGATTCAATAATGGCATCAATAGTAACCAAAACCATGTTCACAATGTATACAAGATTTATTGTTAATCTACTGTTAATTGCAGTAAATATGACACCAGTAAATGCACTTATAACAAAACCATTTCAGCAAATTAGTCTAGAAGCCATCCAATGTATCATTATAAATGCATTTTTAAAAGGACGGTCCTACTGAGACACTGTCAATTTTTACACTGTTAATCCTGTCACAATTTCATTATTAGCCTATTTTCTTTATTTTCTAATGGATCTCTGACTCTCGTTCACTCGTGAAAGGCACCAGCACAAACCTGTCACTCATCATCAACTAATCACAAAGCATGGATTGACGTCCACCAGAGCAACAGAGCTCTAATTTTATTTTAGGAGCTGTCAATAATTTTTCCTCAACTTACTGTAAACAAAGAGTTTGTTTCAGCAGCTGTGTGGACAGGTTTTAGGAGAAAACTCTTTGTGTGCTCTTATGGGTAAGTTATACCCCTACGATTTCTGCAATATGGGCACAGTTCTGAATTAGGTATCAGGAAGATGGGCAGAAAGATGGATGTTAAAGGGAGAGAGAGAGAGAGAGAGAGAGAGAGAGAGAGATGACATTGCAGAATGGGAAGATGGATAGAAAGATGGCAATTAAGAAATTAGAGAGAGAGAGTGAGACTGTGGGAGAGAGGACACAGACACATTATATGACAGTTCAGTGTGAAGTAATGCTGCCGTCCCATTTTGCTGACTGACAGCTGACTTGTTGCAGCACTGGTGTGATCGTGACATGCAATCGGTGGAGGAGCTCTAAGCTGCTTTCATGATTGTGTGAGGAGTCTAATCTGTTGCATAGAACGCCAATCTGGTCAAACAGGAACAGCACACAGCACAGTGTACCCTGGCCATGTGCTCAGGCCATTGATATACTTCCTGCTAAATGAAATGCCCTCTCTCTCTCTCTCTCCCTCCCTCCTTCACCATCTGTTTCTCTGTGTTTTTTTATGTCTGTCTTTCATTGTTATCTGTCTGGCTTTCTGTGACACACATGAGCGCATTCGCAAACATGCACGCACACACACACACACACACGCGTACACACACACACAGTCAAAGCGAAAAGGAGAGAGGCAGTTGCAGAGAGAGAGAGAGACAATAATAACCCTGCAAACACACACATATGCATGCACACACACACACACACACACACACACACACACACACACACATAGGTATAAGCAGACAGCCACACAGAGAGAGGTTCAGACAAGGCACCTACACAAACACAAACAATCATACAAACACACACACACACACACACACACACACACACACACAAACAGCGCTTGCCACAGTTCCTCTGTAATGAAATGTCAAAATATCAACTCTGCCCAAAAAAATCCTCTTAATAGCTTATGCAACTCACATCCCATTGCCAGAACCCAGAGTACCGGTAAGGTCGACAAGCTTAATGACGTGGTTACACAAGACAATGGGATCCAGCTCTGTCACGTGAGTTCTTAATACCCCACCCAATTAACACTTCACATGGCCCCAAAACACAGCATAATTGGAAGTCCTCATAACTGGGATTTCTTTAGTATGGTGATGATTAAATTGTATTTTTTTCTATCAATGTGATTCTCCTTTTGCTTTTTCCTGCCACTGGCTTGCTGTGAGTTGATTTCTTGAACCTGTAGGCTAAGTTGTCATAGGCTGCTAGAGTGACATAATTAGAAATAATTAGCATAGCATACAATGTAATCCAGCATACTTTTTAAATGTAGATAACTTGCGTTCATGTGTGTGTGTATGTTTGTGTGTGTGTGTTTCACATTTGTGGCCACGTTCCCATCATGGCTCCAATACTCACAAAAGTGCTGTTTTTCAGAAGAATATCCGTCTGGTTGGAGACAAAGTTGAACTTGATCACATGGCCATCTTGGTTCTTGAACAGGACCTCAGAGTCTGAAAGAGAAGGGGTCATTTTTAGCACAGCGACACAGTACACCAGTAGGAAGGGAGTAAAGCTTACATACTGTCAGCACAAGACACAGTGCGGGACATGCAAACGTGTTGGTGAGGATGGCAAGAGCCTCTGTTTCCTAGGAGGGCTGAGAGTGGAGTGGATGCTGAATATGCGTTCATATGTTGTTGAAGCCGGGTGATTGAGGCTTTTGCGTATTAGAAAGAGTAACGACTGAGTCATGAGGTCAGCTATGAGAGGAGATTCAGTGTGGCGCTTGCCATTGAAAAGGGCTTGGTGCATTTCAACTGGAAATTCCTAGTTGTGATGAAAGCATTATAGGGTATGGTGAGAGATAGAGGGGTAATTTTTTTGTTGTTGTTGTTTGTTTGTATGTATGAGCGTGAGTCTGACAGAAAGACAGGAAAACAGAGAGATTAGAGAGGAAGGGAGAGAGATAGAACAGAGAGAGAGCGGGGTAAAAAAAATGTCACTAATTAGGCCTAAAACCATTCAATAAATAAGCCATCAGACAAACAAATCCAAAAGTGTGTTTTCTGAACAAAATGAGGGCTTGAAACAAAGCGCTAAAAGCATGCAAATACAGAGGAGAGAACTGCTAATAGACTCCACAGTGAAACCCATTCACCTCTTCATCATGAGATATGACCTCCAAACTTGGCTACACTGTCTAGGTTTAGATATTTGTCTTCAGCATACCAATTACTACAGCACAGTGTTTGTGTATGTGTGTGTGTGTGTGAGAGAGAGAGAGAGTGAGAGAGAGAGAGAGACAGAGAGAGAGAGGAAAGGGAACATGAGTCATGCATTACATGTGCAGAGGCAGACCTCTGCACAAATACTGAGAAACACAGCAGGGGTAGAGGGGAAATGTTCTGAAGAGAACTTTGCACTCTGTGTAGATTTCAGATGTCTTTCTAATAGAATTTTCTTGTCATTTGCATGGGCTCTTTTAAGTAGTGGCAGCAGCAGCAGCAGAGGAAGAAGGAGAAGAAGAAGAAGAAGAGGGACAATGATGGCGACGACAGTGACAGCATCAACGTCAGTGTCAGCGACAACGACAGCGTTAGCGACAGTGTTAGCAACAACGTCAGCATCAGCATCAGCGTCAGCATCAGCGTCAGGGTCAGCGTCAGCATCAGCCTCAACGACAACGACTGACAGCATCAGGGACAGCGACAGCTACAGCTACAACGACAGCGTCAGGGACAGCAACAGTGACAGCGACAACAACAAAGACAACAAAAAGGACAAGGACAAGGACAAAAACATGAACAAGAGGAACAAAAACAAAACAACAAGTAGAAGAAGAAGAAGAGTGGAAGAAACAGAGGTTATTAGAGGGTAGTCTAGCAGTAAAAGAGAGAGATGGTCTCTTCATTTCAGCATCTAGATGATACACCACCCCACCACCCCCACTCCCACCTTCCCATCCATAAGCACCCCATACTGTGGCCTCTCTCCCTAGGTCCAGGGCAGCATCCACAGCACTCCAGGCAATCTCCTTCAAACACGCAACTCATTAACACATGAAATCCACTCCCACCCTCTAACCCCTCCTCCCTCCACACACACCCACACACACCCCCATCATGCCCCATCACCCTCCTTTGCTACCCCTCCATCTTCCTCTGGCCTTCCCCAGCTGCACTGCATTTATAGTAACTGCTATAGAGAGAGGCACAGCATGGGGGCTTGTTTTCACATGCATGGTCGTCTGACCAGTAATGAATAAATGATTGGGATCAGAATGAATTATAAATAGGAGTTTTTGACTGACGCCATAAATTGTTCACACATTATGTTCGCTTTATTTGGCTCTGTGTAGGTTTTCTGGTGTTTGGTGACTCACTAATAGAGATTTTTCTCAGAAATACCAGTGGCAATGCTTCCATGACACTGACCATCTCTGTGGAGGGGTAGTGATTTATGTCCTTGGGACTGCCACTGTTGCACAGCTATTTGTTTTAATATCAGTGTCAGTGCGAAGCGACTGGGACACTTCTCTCAGTTTTGTCTCCACAACATAGATACCAGTTGTTTCCCACCCTTTTAAACAATGTGCACGCACACAGACACAGACACACACACACACACACACACACACACACACACACACACACACACACACAGGATGTCTTTCCATCAGTAATGACACTCACTTAAATATCCTGAAAGCAAAGCTTTCTTTGCATTTCAGAGAAAGAGACACACACACAAAACACATCTCTCTCTCTCTCTCTCTCTCTCTCTCTCTCTCTCTCTCTCACACATACACACACTTGGGCCAGGATGTCTGTCTTTCTCATCAGTAATGACACTCACATATATATCCTCAAAGCAAGCAAAAGCTTTGCATTTTGGAGAACACATGACACACACACACACACACACACACACACACACACACACACACACAAAGACACTGCAGGCAGAGCAGACACCAGAAATAGCTGAGGGCCCATCCTGTGTACTCTCCATCTCCCCTTCTTTCTGTCTTCATCTGTTTGCCTCTCTCTCTCTCTCTCTCTCTATCCTTTTCTCCCTCCCTCCCTCTAAGTGCTCTCTACAGTATGCGTAAGCTCTCTCACATCTGGTGGGAGAGACAGGCTTGACAATGCCGAGCTTTCATCCTGCAGCATGTCTGATTTCATTCTGTGGTTCATCTCAGAGGGACACTGCAGAAGAAGAAGATGCCACCTCTATTCTATTCTTGTCACTCTATCCCTCTCTGTGTCAGTATCCTTCTTTTGCACTGTTCTCTCCATCTCTCTCTCTCTCTCTCTCTCGCTATTTCAAGCCCTCCGTCTCCCCACCACCCTTCAACTAGGGGTGAATGCCAGGCACGTTCTCTGCTCGGGTGTAATCTTCAAAAGACGACGCCTTTTCGTCCCCTTCTGTTCGGGGTGGCGAGAGTGGGGATTGCGTGTAAAAAAGCCCCTTGGACACCAGAAAAAGCACTTGTTTACCCGTGAGCCGTCTGCGCGGCAGAATCGGCTCTTAAACACGGCCGCACGGTAATTCAGCGAACTCTCTGTGGAATAGCAATGAGGGTGATGTTTCTCCCTGTATTTTTTCAGTTCATTTAGCTCTTATAAAGTCCAGCCGCTTTGCTCTTTCTTATTCTCTCTCCATCTTTCTCTCTGTCTCTCTCTCTCTCTTACTCTAATCCAATATTTACAGTACATAAAAAATTTCCCACTTCCAGCCATATTCTAATATGTAAAGCAGTCCTGTTTATAACTCCAGCGCTTTATGCGGCTGGGGGGAGCATTCGTCTTCACTCTCGAGCTGAAAACGAGCTAGAGTGCGAAAGCATTTCCTCTGAGGGTGATGAGCAAGAGTGTTGTGCAACGTGCGCACACACACACATTCACTGCCTGTGACAGTGAGACCTGTATCATCTGTGCGGCACAGCTCTGTGCAGCGTCAAAGTCCGTCTGTCAGGGAGAATCGATCAGCGCAGGTAGTAAGAATGCGGGCCGCAGGGAGGAAGACTTTAATGTTTCTTTGCTGGAGCATAGCAGGCCTTGGGGGGAGGGGGTTTAAATGAAGAAGGATCAGTGCAGACCAGAGTCTCAGGTACATGAGATGAGATATTGAACATTTAGATCCACACAACATGACATGGTATGGTAACACTTTCTATGAAGCCAGTATTCATAAAGCATTATAAACCCATTCATAAAGGGTTATAATGCATTCATGCAAGTCTTATAACTACCATAATCTCCAGATTATTAAAAGGTTAATGCATTGATTTTGAAAAATGTAATTATGAGGTGAATACATAGGTGAGGGCTATTCATGGGAATGTATGTCTTTTCACCATTCTATTTTGTCATGAAATCAGGATTTGCTTCTGAATCAATAGGTAATGTGTAGTAAACTGAGGTTAATGTAAGGGTGATGTTAATTAACAGGTTAAATAATGTTAAAGTTAATACATGTTTTTTTTTTTTCTGAGCTGAGGTGTATTGTAATTATCGCCCTCTGATGACGTCACTGTTGGTTGCCCTCTCTGTCCCTTCTTCTGATTCACCTTGCAGCGTGTGTATGTATATGTATATACTACCAATACCTAAAAGGACCGTTTTTTATTGATTGTATTATTAAGTACTGCAGGTTATGATCACCCTATGCGTTTTGTAAGTACCCTTCATTGTAATAAACGAAGAACAGCACTTTTACTTCATGTCAGGCTGAGTTATATGGAGCTTTCTGAAGAAAGCCGTCGGGATCTATGACTAGATCCTTACAGTATACATGGTGTGGCTTCTATTTAGGAAATCATAAATATTTATACATTCTTAGCTGTATCATAGCTGTACAAGCACTCAATACATAAAGTTAGGTGAACACATAACTACTCATGGAAATCATTAAGGCACCGCTGCATTAAGTAAAGTCTAGTAAAAAAAAGGCCAAATAAGCTTATAAGGCTTTGAGACACCTCAAGTTGTAAAGGCTTATTTGATAACATTATAATACCCTATGAGTACAGTCATGAAAATGTATAAACAATTATAAATACTAATGCAATTAGTTATAAGGTTTTATTAATACACTATAACCATTTATGAATGCATTTATAATGCTTAATGAATACTAGATTCCCAGAAAGTGGTTTTTAAATCTACCTGTAAGTTTCCTTTAATTTAATTTTATTTTAGTTATGTACACTGTTTGTCCATGATTTTTCATTTTTGCATGTATGCAACTTGCATAAATGACGGATAACTTGGTAACACTTTATTTGAAGACCCCTTCAAATAAAGTGTTACCAATAAATTTAACACTGTGTTCAATGTGATGCTGTCTGTCAATAAGCCTGAATATATCTGTACTGTTAGTTTTAGTAGTGTACCTGTGTTTGTTGTTGCACATACTGGTATTTTGTATCTATTACATAAAAGATTTAATAAAAAGACTCTTCTTTTCTTACAGTGACTGAAGTACATCCTGTTTGCTGTTTGTTAAACCTATCTCTGGCAGGCATGCATCCTTGAATAGATTACAATGGATTGCTGATGATAATGAAATGAAGGGGGAAAAAAGAGCTGTATGCCGTAAGCATACACAAGACTTATTTTACTTTTACTTCCAAAACTATTTCTCTGAGACTCCTGTGCTAGCGGCAGAGTTCGTCTCAGCTCGTCACACCTGGTGTGCCTTTACGCTTCCCCTTTGATCCTTTGTAAGCTTTGCTGTAACGCGGGCCAAGTTTTTCTCTGTCGTGCATAACAGCGCCCACTCGGGAATCAGAATCGTTTTCACCTCGCCTCTCTTAACCCGCGTGAGCGTGACCTTCCATTACCTGTGCAGGTAAGCATATGCAGAGAAACACGCCAGAGGCCTTGGGTAGTGGTAGAAAAATAAACAATGGAATGTACCCATACACAATGAAGAATATGCTTTCTTTGAAATTCACTGCCACAATGCATCTACAATTGCTATGTACTATCTATTTTATCTGTAGATTATTGCATCCATGGAAAAAAGAAACATGTATGTATATAATTCAGGCATAATGAATTAGACAAATTATACAAATCAGGTGGTGTGATTTCAGAATTTAATCACTATACTTAGTTCACAAATCAATTGGTGATCTTAAATGTACAATAGGTTAATAAAATATTGTCAGTACATCTGCCAAGAACCTGTAAACATTAACATGAACATAAAATTAATGAAGAATAGTTTAAATAGATATACAGTGTTTATTTAATGTCAATATATGTAAGTATAGTCACATGTTATATGCAATGATTACTATATGCATATATAGTTCTTTTGTATGTGTATGGTTTAGGATTACGTATTGTATATATGAGAAATCATTATATGTTTGTATGTATGTATGTATGTATACATACGTATGTATACATAATTATAGTGAAGTACAGTCAAGTAGTAAGCCTGTACAGTTCTTTTGGGTATGTTTGGTTTAGGATGAAAAAATAACCCAGCTCCTGGGGGTCCAGCCCACTTCCCCTCATTTGTCTTACTGATTGCATACGCAGTCTGCAGGGGAAAGAATAATTCCTTTTTCACTATTACCCCTGAAATGTGTGGTATATTCAGTATCCTTGACTTGCCGTCATCATGTTGTCAGAGGAGGAGTTAATTGCGGAGAGGCTGTAAACCACAGCGGCCCAAGACTCGCTGGATGCACTTTTAATGTCATGGGCTTAGTACGAGTGAATGAGCAATCTACTCGCAATGAATAAGTAAACACGACTGCATGAATTATTTTGCAAGAAGGCAGAGCCAAATACAACCTTTCATACATGAAAAAGCTCCTACCTGGGAGAGAAAATAACATTTCATGTCGGCACCGAAAACATAGAAAATCAGTCCTATTGAACTGCGTTATCTGCCAGCATCTGTCAAGCCAAGATGAACATGTCATTCAGTGGATTATGTCCATGTTACATAAGTTAGACTAGACCTCTTGGCTGACTGCAGGTGTGTTACGTGATGCGTACACACACACACGCACACACACATGCACACACACACACATACGCACACACATATGCACACACACATACACACACACACACACACACATACATGTGGACACACACATGCGCACACACACGTGCACACACACATGATAGCTGCCCAAAAGCCGAATCCTCTAATTGAATCACTTGGGGATCAGGTACAAAGGCATGTGGTATGTCTATGCACCAAAGACTAACTTTAATTGGAAGCCTTCAGGCTAGCATTCCAAGCTGCCATCATGACATCTCTGAGATGCCAAGAGCAACATCACAGCTCCAACCGACCTCCTCATTGCAGTCGTAGATATGTTATAGCTATTGAGAGCATGCTGGAGCAGTGGTAATTTCAGAGTTGGAGACCCCGGTTTGATTCCCAAACTTGCCAATGCAAGTCTATATGCACGTTGCTATGGACACACACACACACACACACTTGGGCCAGGATGTCTTTCTCATCACTGGCACTCATGTAAATATACTCAAAGCAAAGCATTCTTCACACTTCGGAGAAAACAGACACACACAAGAGAAACACACACACATACACACACACACACAGACACACACAAAACACACAACAGACACAGCCACAGTCACACACACACACACTTGGGCAGGATGGCTTTCGCATGTGTAAATATCATCAAAGCAAAGTTTTCTTCACTGTAAATTCACAGACTGAAAGCTGTGTGACTCTCCTTTGATTCCCAAACCTGCCACTGCAATGTTATATAGTGTATATATGCGTCTCCTACATACCAGCCAATATTCCCGTAACATTAAAGATTCTATGCATAATGTAAGGGGGAGGAGAGGAGAGAACAGGACAAGGAAGCCGGCACATACACAACGTTTGTGCTTATTCCTTAAGCTCTGCAATTTTTGTCCAAAACCACTTACAGTACCATGGTGTGTGGTAAGACATTTTTGTCAGTGTCTGAAGTTACAGGTTGTTGAGGTCTTGATATTATTTCTTCTATTGATATTATTACTTCTTATATAATAAATATTGTTGGGCCAATTTAGTCATTCATTGACTTGGGCATTTGTGGCTTTCTGGTTTGGGAATCAGACAGGTGACTGAATGGTGCCAGTTTGATCCTCGACTAATATGAAAAATAAGGGTGTTAATATTCACAGCTGAGAGAGAGAAAGAATAAAACTCCTCTAAGAAACTCACTGTCAGCTGTGCAGCCAAAATGTTGACATGTAACGCAATGTTTGTCAAAAATTGTCTACAGTATTTAAATAACAATATTTCCATTTGATCAGTTGTTCTTCTTTGTTTTAGTTTAGTTTTCCTTTCTTTCTCTTCCTCCATGCAAGAGCCTCCTGACCAAACTGCTTCTTCCTTGCCTGATTAAATAAAAGTTACATCAAATTAATTAAATACATCAGTGAAAATGTTAGGAATCGTAGCCAAGACCTGCCATTTTAAGGCTACCTCGAGTATCAACTCATTCATATTCATTCATAAGTTGTGGTTGCACACCATACTCTGTTTTCCAAGTCATACCCTTTGCCATTAATACTACAGCCTACCAGTTGTGCCCCTGGCCAGAGATAGTTTTTTTCACCCTTTTTAAAGTGTTGAAATAGGTCAGGCAAATATTAAGACAATGCAGCACTGATAATTAGGCTGCTCTAATGAGCTGAGAGGATGCAGCTGGAGGTTCATTGGTAATAGTTATTTTTTTCTAAAACACACACACACACACACACACACACACACACACACACGCACAGGAACTTTGGGGAACACTTAATGCCTGATGTTTGTAAATGTAATATTCTATCATGCTGTGTTGGTACTGCTAGCCTGATGCATCAGTCGTTTTCACATCATTTCACATCACCGAGCAAAGCATCTGAAACCTATTAATTGGAATTTGCTCCACGGTGGGTAGATACTTTCTGCTTCAACCAATCACTACTGCTTGGTCGTGATGAGTTGGAATGCACTGTTTGAATTCAACCTTATCACTTTCAGCCCTCCCTCTGTTCGCTGATTGGCCCGTCCCAGCTCAGAGACGGTGCGAACCGAAGCTTACGCTTGACTCCATGACACAGTGGTGGGGCTAAAAGAAGTTGAGTGGAAGCACTAAGGGGCGCTAGCTTGGCTATAGTAGTCTTGCTATGGACCTTACCATAATCCACAGCTTTTACTGTACACTAGAAATGAATCCATTTCATAAACATGTAATGAAAACATATATCAATGATCTTGATCCAGTCTTACTATGTCATTATCCAGGAGTGCACATTAAAAATACTTTCCACTCCCTAAAACTAAATTGACTCTTCACATCTACTGTTCTTTGGAGAACAGGACTGGAATCTGTTGTGAACGAACACAGCTGTTCTCTTGCCAGGAGGCTAGTGTGAGTGGCTAACCTTTCATTGGCCTTTTGCCATTGTGTATCACCTTATTCAATGACAGCCATCTCCTAAGGGCCTGGCTATTATTAAAGGCCCAGCTCATTAGTTGGCAAATGGGTCTATAGCACAAGCTCAAGAACAGACAAAAGGATGAAAGAAAGAAAAGAAAGAAAGCACAAAAGAGAAAAAGAGAGAGATGACAACAAAATAATCTTACAATATGTCCCCGGCTTAGTACCCACTGCAGTACAGTCCATCATTAAACAATAATATGACAACTGAAGTCATGTGGAAAAAAAGAAGAAAAAAGAAAGAAGAAAAGAAAAAAAAAAAACCTGTACAGGATGATTTGACCGCCAGTGTAAGTAGGTCCATCTGCCCGTTGTCATGGCAACCAAGATAGGCCGGTGGAGATGTGTGTGCGTCTGTGTGTGTGTGTGTGTCGGGCACGGAGGGGATGGAATCGAGGAGGAGGGGAGCGGAAATCAAAATAAATCACCTTGCCCATTACCGAGGGGCAGCTACAAAACATGGCCGCACGCATCTGGAATGTTCCAGGGGTACCCATCAAGTACCTTGGCCATATGCAAAGTCCCATCCAGGGGCCTTGTACTGTCCTTGATGTCTCTGCCTCTGCACTAAATGGATACTTTATTTTCGCATTCATTCTGCACTCTCTCTCTCTATCTCTGTCTCTCTCTGTCTCTATCTCTCTCTTCTGCATGGCTTCTCATTATGGATTCCAGGCATATGGTGCTCTCGAGTTTGGAGGCTACTAGATGAGCAAAGAGATTGCAGGTTCTCATTTTCGCCAGCTCTTTCCCAGACAGCAGGAGCTATCTTATGGAAAAAAGGTAGAGATGGACGTATCAATCCATTTACCTATGTCTCCATCCATCTATTCATCCATCCATCCATCTATCTATTTATCTATCTATCTATCCATTGCAGAATCCAGAAGTCCACAATCTTTTATTCTTCATAACACTCAAACTCACCCTCTCCATCTCTAAAGACAGAAATGTTAGTATCCATCTTGATGTCTATGCATCTGCATCTTTCAGATACATATTTGGCTGTGGCTAAACCATGTTTTGCCACGACCTTCCTATCTCAGGGGAACATTTGCTGTAAACACTGTTTCAATCCATTCAGAACCAGCACCCCACAGATCAAAGCAAAGATCTCATGCCGAGGCGGTGATGAGACGTGGCATCAAGCAGCAGAGATTTCTGTTTTGTATATCTGCATTTGGAGTGCGGTTGCCATCCCTACATTCATATATCTGTCTGTCTAGCTGATGTCATACCACCATTATAAAGACCTCTCCATGTGACTCATTACCACAGTATGTGCATTTGTTTCTCATACATAACATAGCTAGGCTAACTAGAGGCTAGAGAATAGTGTGCAGAAGATAATTAGGGATGATATCAATCACACTCATAGCACTGTGCAGTTAGCTTCTGAAAATACTTAATCTTCTGGAGTCTGTTCCAAATGTTACTGAAGTCTTTTCCAAATGTTTCTTTACTATACAAGTTGTGAGGTATTCATAATCACTGAAACATTGGAAGTTTTTTTTAATATATAATTCCACATAATTCATCATTCCATCTTGAAGGTTGGGTGTGAATGGCTTATGCATTTAGAAGAATTTATGAGAGTTGCAGTAAATATATTATGCACTCAGCCATTCTGCCCTAAATTCCTGTTCACTGATTGGAGATTTATTTATTTATTTGAACCAAATTGAAGCCTTTGGAGAGTTCCCTGACTAGTACTGTAGAAAAAGGCAATATTTAGCAGAGGTACTAGGTGGATCTAGCCTGGCCACAGTGCAGTAGTCAATATTACAACGCTAACTGATGCTTATGCTATTGCCTTTATTTTCTATGGCTTTATCAAGCTGTTGTATGTCAATCTATACCATTCTCAATAGGTAATCCTGAGGGAATATTGCTGTAGTGATATAATTGTTTGACTGTAACATGCCATTTGCTGCTATTTTATGTGTTTCCATTAATGTTATCCCAAGACAACTTGATTCTCTATTTTCCACAAAGCACATTTGCTGTTTATCACAAGACAGTATGAAGAGCAAAACCACAGCTGTTCAGTAATGCAAATCCTTGTTATATGCCAGAACTGAGTGCAAAACACAGTTGATGGAAACACGCACTGATTCATATTTTCTTTGGCTGGATTCTCACAAATACGCTGATGAATGCAATATGCAAAATTGTTTAGCGAGGACAGATTGCACCCCTTTTTCATATGATCATTAGTCTACTTATGTGACCTTTAAAAATGTGTGCTTTAGTGAAAAAAATGAATATGTAAAAATGTCACAGTAATTACATGATATCAAATTTTATAATTTTCTATTCATATTCACTGCATTTGAATTTGTACATTTAAGATAATTAATTCTATTCTGATTTAGTTGTCATAGAGAATTACTTAAAAACAGTTATTACCATAATTAAAAGTAAAAGTCTTCATCAATTATCTTGTATATATGACTGTATATTGTATGTATATATATATATATATATATATAGAGAGAGAGAGAGAGAGAGAGAGAGAGAGAGAGATAGATAGATAATAATATTTCAACATCTTTTTTATCAAACATGGCAGTTAGATTCGCCAGTAATAAGACAGTTAATGTCTGTTATATCTGAGCTCTCAGTCAGAGCAACAGGATGTAACTGAAACATATGTACTGGGCCACACATGTCCTCTGTACATGAGAAAAAAAAACAAAACATTCATCTCACTGTGACTTTATTTACACTCAGTATGGGTTCTTATAGGAATCTGCCTGACAATTCTCAAAACTTGAGTGTTTGAGAGTATGTTGGCTTGACATACATCACTGTCAGTTTGTCTCATCCTGATACATTTCACAGATTTGATTACTTTGCTGCACCCACCTTGTTTGCTAGTAGACTTGGCAACTTCGGTTCACAGCTTGTTATGAATTTTTCAGACATCCAAAATCAGTATTTGCAGGCATATATCAGTATTTACTTTATGGACTGCAAACATGAGTGGACACAGACATATTCAACATCTTCAGCCTGTTTTATGTTTACAAGCAAGCTTGGGAAACATGGAAACAAAAATGTACTTCTCTTCCTCTGTTCACTTTTTTTGTAAGCTCTTGTTGAAATGGCAGATCCTGGAAACTTGACAACCATATTCTGCCCATCATAGACAGTCTCTGAGCCTGGAGTGCTACAGTGCTACTTTTGTGTTGGTCTATGCCAAGAGATCCTCTCCCCAACTCTTTACTGGTGGGGAATACACTGGGTGAAACACACTTAAACACACACACACACTGTCACTTTGTCTCATCCTGATACATTTCACAGATTACTTTGCTGTAAAAGCATGGGAGGGAACACCCACCTGGTTTACTAGTATATTTGGTAACTTCGGTTCACAGTTTGTTATGACAATTTCAGACGCCCAAAATCAGTATTTGCAGGTATATATCAGTATTTACTTTATGGACTGCAAACATGAGTGGACACAGACATGTTCAACATCTTCAGCCTGTTTTATGACAAGCAAGCTTGAGAAAGA
>JAIFZK010000022.1:11222500-11290000 GCA_027481765.1 Tenualosa thibaudeaui
TTATGAATCCCTTTAGGATAACATTTTATTCATCAACAAGATCTACAGTATATTTCTTCATCTTCATTTCATCACCCCTTCCTTTTAAGTATGACATGTCCTGTTTTATATAATATGTATACATGGTGTTTTTTTGCAGTTCTGCCTCTTTTTTCCTCAGCATGTGTTTAGTACACCTGGACTAAACATCTAAACCACCAGCCAGCTGGAAACCGCACCATCCATAACACTGTTCTGATCAATGAGAGGAAAAAAAACACATTTCATTCAGGGTATTTTTTTTTAAAATTTATATTAGTTTTTTTTTATTTTTTAAGAGAACTGGTGAGTCGGTAGAGAGTCTGGTGAGTCTGGTGAAGGGGTAGTGTGGAGAAACAAAGAGCTGTTTTCCACATGGACAACAGCTCTCTGCTCTCTGGTGGCACTTATTGATTTTTTAACAAATTGCATTTCCAGGAGGACTGTCTTGTAAAAGTACATGAGTCTCAATCATTTCTCTTATTTGTTAGATGGAGAACAGAATCAGACGGAGAGAAAAAGAGAAAGAGAAAGCAGAAAAGTGAAAGTCGGGGGTGGGAAATCAACAATGTACAATGTTCTGATGTCTAAAAAAAGATCAGAAACTCATATTGAGAGATTGAACAGTCAAGGCTCAAATCCCAATCACATTCTCAAGGCATCTGTTCACAAAGCACATAACCCATAATATGCTATACCACTAAATGCACAGTGGCAGTCAGGAGACTGTACAGTCTGGGGCCTGTACTGTTTACTGCCGCTGGACTGAGGATTACTGTAGGCTCAAAATGAGGGAAGATTATCGCTGCTTGTGTAGGTTATTCGCTGGGCACACCAGCAGGCCGGGCTGTGTGATCATAGCCCCATCACTACCACTCCCTGCAGTCTCTCCCCCATAGTCTCTGCTAATCATATAACCGCTATGAAGATCTGCCATAAAGATTTGCATGGGTTCATACTCTTCCTGAAGATTTCAGCTGAGTGGCTGCAAATTTTAGTCACCCCCCTGGTCCCTCCCTAAAACAATAGGCTATGAATGGCACTGTAAAATAACCCTTAATTTAGGAATAAAAAATAGAACCCTTAATTTGGGAATAATAAAAAAAACAGCTCTGGGCATTAGATGTGTGATAATAGTGCATTGAAGCCCTAAAAAATAATATAGCCTATCGATCAAAAATGCAAGTAGCTTCCATTTTTGGGTCTCCTCTGTACATCACCCCCGTCACATTAGGGCTTTCTAGGAACTCAGTGAGAATGAGCAGGCAGCTAACTGCAGGAATTTTTTTTTTATTTTTAAAGAGGGATCCTGTAGAAAGTATTATCAGTGTTGCACTGTGTAGACTACTGCTGAATTGCAATTGAGGACAACCATAGGCTCACTCCCTATCCCCCACACCCTACCTGCAGCCAAAGAAAAGATTCTGTCTATAAGCTTTTTGCTTCTGATACTTGGACAATTGAACTTGGTGTCAGTATCTGAATGTGTAGATTTGTATTTCTAGCCCCCACCCCCGACACACACACCCACAACCACCTTGAAATCTGAGGGCACTGGATGTCCCATGCCACTCCTGCACTGATAGTGTTACAGTGATTCATTCTTGAGTAACCACATCCTCCACAGTGAATTTTCTCTGCAGGAACTGTGACTGCAAGGTTATACAGTAGGTCTTCCTTCCAGGACGATGGTGGTGGTGGTGTGTGTGTGTGTGTGTGTGTGTGTGTGTGTGTGTGTGTGTGTGTGTGTGTGTAAGTATGTGTGTATGTATGTGTGTGTGTGGGCGGGGGGTTACCAAGCAGTGCTTGTACTCCCTAGAGCTGCAACTGACCTCATGACCTTTACAAATCTAAGGTTATGCTATGTCATTTCAGCCAGGGTGCCCATTGGATATGAGTGTGTGCTTGTGTGTGTGTGTGTGTGTGTGTATCTAACTCATGTAGTCATGTTCTTGCAGTAGGCACACCTGTTTTGTGAGAGTCCAGATGTTTGGCTGAGCAAAGTGAGATGCTTCCATGCATCCATTTTCTATGCTAATGTGGGTGATAAGGATCTGAGAACAGATTCCAATTCTGAATGCTGTATCATACCTCCCATCCCCTGTCCACACACACACTCACACACACACACACACACACACACACACACACACACACACACACACAAGCACACACACACGCACACATTCCCCCACTCCTATTTATTTTATAATTACCTCTGTCAAGAAGGTTATGTTTTTTGCCAGTGTTTGTCTGTCTGTCTGTTTGTCTGTTTGTGAGCAAGACAACTCGAAAGGTACTGCACAGATTTGGATAAAACATGTGTATTCCATTTGTATTGTATTTGTAGGCCAAGGAACAGATGATTATATTATGGTGGTGTTCTGGAACACCGTCTGAAATTTGTATTGGGTCAACGACCCTATATTGCCTAGGCAGAGGTCTGTGCTCTCCGAGTGCTTTTCTAGTTCTAGTTATTTTGCCTTATATACTTAAAATCCCTCCCTCTCTTGTTCTATCTACTCCCGTCTCACTTGAAGTGTGTGTCTGTGCTTGTGTGTGTGTGTGTGTGTGTGTGTGTGTGTGTGTGTGTGTGTGTGTGTGTGTGTGTGTGTGTGTATGTGCTTGTGTGTGTGTGTGTGTGAAATGCCCTTGTCGATCTCACTTACGTGGTGTTAGGACGATGACGGACATAGTGATGAGGGAGCACACCACCAGGATGACCAGCAAGGCGATGGCAATGCCCTTCCAGTTCCGCTGTGGAGGGCTGAGACCTCCCAAGTCCTAAATGAATAGACAGAGAGGGAAACAGAGAGAGAGAGAGGAAATAGGTTAACAACTCTGGACCAATTAAGGCATTGATTAAAATCAACGGTTCATCAAAATAGAGAGACACAACATTCAAATACAAAATGCAATGTGGCGATGCTCCTGTCTGTATAAATAACATGGTGAAAAATAAGTGCATGTCTCTTTGCTTTTGACATTTTGGTTTCTCTCTGTTACAGAGGCAGTGTTTCACACTCATTGCCTAGACTATTGTGGCGGGCCTCAATAGTCTAATTTGCCCCACCATAGTCTAAATGTGTGGACCAAAAATATTTCATCCATATCTGACACATGCACATTGCATTTACATTTATGTATTTAGCAGACGCTTTTATCCAAAGCGACATACATTTTTGTCTATCTATCAATTGTTCAGGTCCAGTCTCCCTTAGAGCAACATAGGGTTAAGAGCCTTGCTCAGGGGCACAACGGTGGCAGCTGGGATTCAAACCCACAACTTTTCAGGGTACTTGCTAGCTAGCCAGGTTCCTTTACCGCTACGTTACCACCACCCACATTGATGTTTCAGTCTTTATTTGTATCATTTCCAATTCTCATCTGTGCTGATTCAGATCTATTTTACAGAAAAAACACAATGGACATGAAGTTGCAATCAAACCTGCGGGAGTGTACTGTACTATTCTAGGGAGTTGTAGTGTAGGGTATCAACAAAATTACAACTGCTTCATGCCACTGCTTCATGAGATGCCGGCCTATGCACTTCATAGAAGGTCAATTGAGCAAGCGGTGAGACATGGAACCCAATACGCAGCAGCTACATTGACCTTGACTTTGTGTAGGTCACATCATCCCTCACGAGACTCCACTCTACAGCCCAAAACAATCACTACTGCACTGTCTGACAGCCACAGTAGAGCACTGCACCTGTTTTTCAGATCTTCTTGGAGTAAATATGTGTAAATGTGTGTGTGTGTGTGTGTGTGTGCATGTGTGCTTGTGTGTATGCATGTATGCATGTGTCCATATGTCCATTTGTTGTATGAATGTATAGCAGCATGTAAATATTGTTTTACAAAATCTGTTGTCCTGCATAATCTTGCCCACGCAAGTCTGCAACTGTGGCACAAGGATTTTGCTGTATTGCAAAATATATGCATCAATAAAACTTGAATTTGAAAGTCCAATGTCAAATATTCTTACATTCAAATCCTACATTCATCTTAATTTCCTGTGGAACTGCAACAAATCCTAATACATAATGGTAAGTATCCTTCATAGAGAAACACACTCCATTAGTTTATGCTTAATTTGCCTGTGGTCACCAATTCCTTAATGATCCCTGGTTTAATTTACTAATACTCTACATTCCCCTCAACATTAGCCAGGAAATAAAGGACTTCTTTCTAGAAGTGAGGGAGGTAGGTTTATGATACTGAAGGAAGCAACAACAGAAACCACACTGTCTTTCTACACACACAATTACCTTAATGTGTGTGTATTACTTTACACACGATTAGCCTAATTGATGTCTGCTAGGGCATTCTCTGCTTTATCTACCTAAATCTGTTTCTGCTCTTGATGTGGTAGATGCTCTACTCACATATGGTAATACTAGATTAGTATGCTTGGATATAAAAAGCCTTAAAATTATTGAAATATGCTTAAATTAATCTTAATCCACCCTGAAGCAGTAGAATCACTCTTACTGTGAAGTAAAGGGACCTTCAATATGGAGCGTTTCTGCCTGACGCATTGGCATGCCCTGCCAGCCTCTGAATCATTCCCAAATCCAAGCACAAATTAAGAATGTTATTCTCCCATTACATATATGCTTATCTTATTCATATACCTTAGGGCCCTAGATTTTATATTATAGGGCCCTTAATATTATAATCAATGTTTGTGAGGGCCAAAATAATTTTCTGTCATAGGGACCAAAATGTCTAGTGGCGCCGCTAGTAACACTACTTGATCCATGGTGAAATGTTGTTTTGTCTGACTACATACATGTACAGTAAGCTTCAGTATATACAGATTACTTAAAGGGTGTGTTGCAGGTTAACAGCTACTTTTCATTAATGTGTAGAGAAATGGACCAAGAACTGAATCTTCAATGAAATATGTATTTAAAATACATTTTTCGTAACTGACTTTATGAACATTCCAAAATAGAATTTGTTTAAGAATACGTCACATTGGGTAAACACTGAAGATTACCCATAGAGAATAATGGATTATAACAGCATTTTTGATTTTTGAGACTCATAAGGACACATAAAGACAATTATGAACCTTTCTGGCACCTAACAGACACAGATTTAGAGAAGTCCCATCAACAACAAATTCATTTATGGTTAAAGCAGTTAAGTGGCCAATGGGCATTCTCGGTGAGTACGCTAAGCTAACACATTTAATAGGTTATAGGCTGCTATAAGTAGCTTGTCATCACATCAGAGTATAAATAATTAGAATGAGAACACAACTGAATTGTGTTTGACAGAGTTAGTAATGTTTAATGTTTTATTTATGTTAATGTTCTGTTAATGTTATGTTAATCTTTTTTTTTTTTCCTTTTGTGACATGTGCCACCACTATGTTCAATAGAATGTTGCTGAGTTCTAAAATTGGCATTTTTTTGCCATTAGGTCTCATAAATCATATGAAATTATTCATTAACATTTCTACGTATACTACTGAACAATGTGATATTTAAATTCACTGGCAAATTTATCGCAACACTCCCTTTAATAAAGGGATGCATTGCTCTGAAAGTGCCTGTCCTGCTGACAATTTCTGCCTAGTCTTCTTTCTCCTTCTGAAGGTCATCAGAGATACAGACACTGTAAGCTCTTCTTCAGCAGCCAAACAACCAAAATCCACCACACCACACACACACCACAGACAGACAGACTGCATTACAGGCTTCACAAGTATATTTATTACTCCCACAAAAAAATCCTGGAATAAATATACAAATGGTTCATTATAACTGCCATTATAAAATAATAATTTTTTTCACACACATCTAATGTTTCCTCACAGATTTATGGATAAATATGGTCAAATAAATAAATAAAATAAATAAAGATAGATAGATAGATAGATAGATAGATAGATAGATAGATAGATAGATAGATATACATACAGTACACACCTCTCTCAGTCACATTCACTTTCACCCTTATTTTTTTGTATCACACCACACACCCCAAAACCAAACAGTGGCTTCCACGCACACCACTCTACTTTAACCTTTACCTTAGTTTGCTTTTTGTCTGCATGTACACTCACCACAGCACATCTCAACACACTACACACACACTCAACACACCGCACTTCAACACACCACACCTCTGTTAACACACCACACCTCAACACATCACACCTCAACATGCCACACCTCAACAAAGCACACCTTAACACACTACACCTCAACACACCACACCTCAACACACCACACCTCAACACACTACACCTCAACACACCACACCTCAACAGCTACTAAGGCACCTGCACTATTTTTATCATCAGGGCCTCTTGGGAGTGATTTACAATCAGGCAGAAGTGCCATTTATCTGTCTCTGTGCCCAATAACACTGAACTCTGATCAAAACTGCCCTAAACACACTGTTTGTTACAATATATCACATATTCGAACATTTGGGAGGAAATAAAATATTGAATATAAGCACTGCTAATGAGAGTGGGCTTTTTGAAACACTTTTTGGTTTCATTTTTCTCTTTTTTAAAAATGAAAAAGTGTTTTGGATTAGCTCAATGTCTCGAGGGATTGGTTAGTGTCTGACAGACACAATCTGTCTTTGTGAAATTAATTTATAAATACACCAAAGAAAAATCCAAAGAGTCTCTTTCAGGCTATGAGTGCTTGCGTCAAAGTCATCTGGGAATGGAATGGTAAAAATAGATGATGCTACAGTAAATCTCCCTCTTTTCTTCTCAGAGTGAAGCAAAGCAGAGAGATTAAGGCCCTGTTTACATGTATCTAGGTAATTTTATTAATGGATATTTTTTTATCTGTTTGGGCCTCTTGTTTACACATAAATGGTGTTTCAGCCACCTCAAACTGATATTTTTTAAAACAGTCTCTAAAGTGGAGATTTTTCAAAACGCTGTAATTTCTGGATAACATTGGATAAGTGTAAACGCAATTAATAAAAAAACAAATAAACAACTAATGAAAAACGAATAAAGAAATTCTGTTTATAAAAATATCTTGATCTGTGTAAACAGGGTCTAAGAAAAAGAGAGGAATGGGAGAGAGAGAGATAAGAGAGAGAGAGAGGGAGAGAGCAAGGGAAAGAAATGAAAAACGAAGAGAGGTTAACAGGTGAATCTTAGACCAGCGGGGAGGCAGAAACTGCTGATCATGCTTCAGCAGGAGTCTCTGGAGAGATTCTCTGAACTTAGTGTCTTCTGAGTCCACTCCCGAGTTCCATTCTGCACGAGCTCAATGGAATAGCTCTTAAAAGACACTCCAATCCAACACACACATTCTGTACTACTTCTTCTCAGGACGCTCACTCAGAGCACAAGAAAATAGAACGACAACCATTAAATGCAGGATTGCTTCATCTGAATAGGTTACTATAACTCAGGAGACAGCAAGAGATTTTTTTTTGTTCCAATGTTTAATTTCACACATGAAGGGAACTATAGATGGAAGGCATAGATGCTATGTTCAAAAGTGCTTTGTTATTGGCTGACATCAGAGTCAGATTCAGTCACATGATAGTTGTAAACAGTTTGTGTGTGTGCGAGAGAGTGTGTCTCTCACACGTCCACTCTCTGTTTCTTTTCTATGCGTGTGTGTGTGTGTATGTGTGTGTGAATATTTATGTTCATATTTGTGCATTTCTTTCTCTCTCTCCCTGTGTGTGTGTGTGGAGGACACATGTGTGACTCATGAGTGCGATTCAGAGACACCCAGTATGAGGGGAGCATCTTCTCACTGCAGAAGCTTGCTTTGACGAACTTTAGCTTGTCAATATTTGTGTGAATATGTGAGAGTTCATAGGTGAGAAGATGACAAAGCTACTATTATTATGTTACTGGATAGCAATGGTTATGTCATCATACATTTCATGGCTTACTTTGAGCAATAAAAAATGGCTTTTTAATGTCGGACTAAATTGAGCATATACTACACAACATTGTATGGATAAAAAATGAAGCAGCAACTAAATGTCAGAAATGATTGCATTTATTTCAGACATAAAATATGGAAATGAAAAATGAACAGACAGAGAAACCAAAAAAAAAGAAGGCTCCTCTGTTACCTTTATGCTTTTGATATAATGTATATTTCTGGCCAGCAGTGAAACAGCTAGTCTCTGTACTTGTAAATGGAACTAATTAGGTATTTCAGTTATTATCTGAGAGTTTGAACGAGCAAAGGCTGGCACAGATTAATAGCTTATGAAACAAACGTGTTTGCAACCTGGCAGGTGTATTGAGTGTGTGTGTGTGTGTGTACGTGTGTGTATGCACGCATGTCTGTGTGTGTGTGTGTGTGTGTCTGTGTTTGTGTGTGTGTCTGTGTGTATGTGTTTGAGTGTGTGTGTGTGGATGTGTGTGTGTGATTTCTCTTAATTGGACAGATGTAGCATTAATAGTTACGATTACAGACATTTCCAAAAGAAAAGGTCATCTGAGAGAGTGGCACTGAGGAAGAGCCAACACATGCACACAGAATCATAATTATGAAAACAAAAGCTTGTATTTCAACATTCAAATACTGAATTAATCTTATGATGTTTTGGCAGGGATGTTAAATAGGTCAGTCCTGGCAGCAATGCATGGTTTACATATAAGGACCAGTATAGTATGGTTCACATATAAGAACACAGTATAGTATGGTTCACATAGGATGTTTAAGTTACAATCAGAGAGACCTTTGGCTTAGGTTAGGCTTGAAGCGATAGTTTGAGTTTGAGTACTGCCGGTTGGAAGAACCAGAGAATTTGGTACAATCAATCTGAATGGTACCATAGGTGATGAAACTGAAAGTGAGCTTATGGTGTCATTCAGTTGGTGTAAGTTACCAGTTTACTATTCGGTCTATGTTGTACCAAATTCTCTCGTTCTCCTTCCTACCAACAGCACTCAGTGAGCTTAAACAACAGGGCTACAGTTGGAAATACCATGGACTATCAATTTAATGGTAGACTATGCAAGTGTTTTAAGTTAATTTACCAGCTTAATTGAATGAGCCCTATGGGATGAATGAAGGCTGTCTTAAACAAGATCAGCTACTGATGCCTCGCCAAAAAAACTAAAATCATGAAATCATGTTCATTATTTCATCATGTTTATTATCTAGTCTATTAACTCTTTGAAAATTATTATTGCTAGTTTCCATCCTTTGGCTTGGACTATGACTTTGACGACATGACCTACAAATTGTCTGAAAAACAGTGCAAGAATGTGGTCTGGTGCAAGATTCAGGGCATGGTTATGGTTTAGATCCTGTGACGCACTTTTCCTGATATATCTGCCTCAGTGTGTATCAGCCTCCATCTGAGTTTGATTCTCCACAGCAGCAGTCAATCCTATTGTAGTCAGATGACATTTGACATGCTGCAGGCCTCTCCTACATGACCCCATTTATCCTCAAATAGCCTTTAATATCTAAATTAGGAATTATTTTCAAAACAAGTTCAGATTCTCTTTCAGCTGGATCCTTCCTCTAATCCAGCATAGAGTCTGTGACTTTGGTCCTAGCAAAACCAAACACACTTTGCATCAATAGAAAGCCACTGCGTAAGCATGGCTCACACACAGACACACACACATATGCTTGTGCAACAACCATGAGCCGTGAATACACTCACATGTACAGCCCAATTGTCATACTGCTTGTGTGAGGGCATGTGATTATTAGTGCACGTGTGTGTGTGTCTGTGTGTGTGCTTGTGTGTCTGCACACACACACACACACACACACACACACACACAGTGAATGAAAGCACTGAAAGCACTGGGCATTTTCAAGCAAAGGGCTGCCAAATTACATCTTCCGGCTTGGAAGAACTGCCACTATAACAAAACCTCACAACAAATGGAACATCCGCTGCGCCCCTACGCAGGGCCGAACTGCTCTAAGGCCAGTGAGTGTGGGGTTGGCGGGTGGGCATTAGGAGAGGAAGGGCTGGGCAGAGGGATGGAGGGATGAAGTAGCTTGCGGCCTCTGTTGCTACAACGCTGAGCTAGAGCCAGACCGCAGGCAGGGTGAGTAACAGTAGCCACGGGCTGTGCCAACAACTAACAGCCCTGCTCCCTAAGAGTTGGCCTTCTGCTTACGTGCACACACACACACACACACACACATGGAACATGCAGTACACACACACACACACATGGAAAATGCAGCACACACACACACACACACACACACACACACACACACACACACTCTCTCTGTCTCTCTCTCTAATGGAACATATTGTACACAGAAACACATACAAATAAACAAACACACTCACAAACACAAATGTATATCACAAGCATACACATAGCTGAATAAGCATGGGTGATTTTTGAAAAAAAGACAACCGAAGACAAACATGAGTAGACTACACACACATGCCACGATAATGTTATTTTGTTGTTTATGAAAACAACACCATCTGTCACCCTCAGCTCTCAAATTAACCTGTCTGAGACACACACACACACACCACATACAGACAGACAAATGCACGCAAACCCACACACACCAAGTCACACACTTGCACACACCAAGTCACACGCTGGCAACTACAGGCTCATGGCGACACGTGTCAATACACTCTCCTCTTGCATTCACACTCCACATGCCCAGAACTTTAAAAATAAAAAACACATTGCTATCTCAAAGCATCTAGCCACTGACATTTGAACATGAAATAAATATCACAACAGAAACACACCTTATTCTCATCGAAAACTTTTTGCACAGAACAACATCTGTTGCTTAGCAACAGGTAACAAATACTAGTTTGCTCCAAAGCAAAGACACAAACACAACCCCCACTTTTTTTCTTTCCTATGCTACAAGAGTTAAGTGGCTACATTTATTACTACCATAATAATGAAAACAATGCAATATTGCAAACAGGTATATGTATGCAAAGGATTAATACATCAAAGAGCTTGCTTTCCATGAAGACTTGGCATCCCTGAATAGAATAGAACCTTGGAAACCTTGTTTTTTTCCTCCTTTATTTTATGGACCTTATACTCCTAACATTAACATTCCACCTCAAACTACACTAAACTAAAATCTTTGGCCTACAATGCTTTTGATGAGTAAACCCTTTTCTAAGTCTCTGTGATTCTTGGAAGAGACAAAGGAATATGTTGTAGTTAGCCTCCAGTGGAATAACCCACAGAGATTAGAGGACAAATCAGTGGAAACTGCACTTCTGAACACAGATGAATGCAGTGCTAACACAAACCAAGGTCATGTGCTGTGCTAAGATTTTAGAAATCTAAAGCACACACAAAAACCGTATGTTTCTAGACTATTCTAAGGGTGTATTAGTAATGCAAAACTAAAGTGACTGGTATTTAGCAGGCGCCTTTATCCAAAGCAGCAGACTCGCAACCTCAGGTTCGGGAATTGAACCCGGCTCAACTGATTGTCAGTTGGTGAAGTTGCTGTATTCTGTGAGTCTGTGATGTCTGTAAGATGGAAGTAAATTTGTGCAGGACACAGACAGGATGTGGATCTTACAAATGTATAGATGTGACTTTGGCACAAGTTCATGAATGCTCAGAGGCTAGAGACTACATCATCCACATTTCAGTTTAGGGACATGCCTACATTTTAGTTTCTCTAAATATTGTATACACATGGACCATGGCCATAGTAATCACACACCTTCCTCTGGGGCCCTTGAAGTATGCCTGACTTACTGCTTAGTGTTTAGTCCAAGTCACCATGTACCATTTTTTATTGCTTTTTAGAGTGGACACACTGAACCAGACATCCATTTTTTTATAGGGCAAACACTGAAGTGGTATCTTGAGGACCGTGAAGATGAGCTAACAACTCCTCATAGTAATCACAGTACCACACTCAAGTCTCAACATCACAGTACCACACTCAAGTCTCAACATCACTAGCCTGGCCATGCCTTCCTAGCACTGCTTGATTATCATCTCCTTACAGTGCTAGTCTGGATTTGATCCCATTGAGATCATTGTCTCAGGAGGCATTTTAAGCCATCCAATCAGCAAACAGAGGGAGGAGCTGTGAATGCTCAAGCAAGCAATCAAATTTCACAACTGAATGTCCAGACCCTCTTTACAAAACAAAAGTGTAGAATCAAGATCTGGTTTTATTACCAGGCTACAACATCACAGTACCAATCACTATACCACACTCAAATCTCAACATCACAGTACCACACATATTCTCAAAATCAGTCGGCTACCACACTCAAATGTTAAAATCACAGTACTACACTCAAGTCTCAACATCACAGTCCCACACTTGTTTCAACATCACAGTACCACACTCAAATCTCAAAATCACAGTACTACATACAAGTCTCAGCATCACAGTACCACAATCAAGTCTTTACTTTTGTTTGAGTTGGTCTCAAAAAATCACAAGCCATTAATGCAGTAACTGTTCCCCCCTAGATTCATTCCACAAATTTATCACAGTTGTTTTCAAAAACAAATGTCAGTCTCTGGTAACACAACATGAGAACCACAGTGAAACAGTTAAATCGTGGGAAATGTAAACATAAGACAACGTTACAAAATGGACGTACTTGGATATGTATACAGCACTGCATCTAGCTACACTACGTCTAGCTTTCAGTGCATGCATAAAGTGCACTAGTGAGCACAAGGAAGTAAAGTTTACTCACTGCATCCTTTCTGGCCACCATCAAATTTGGAGCAAGCAGTGAACTCAAATCTTTGAAATGTTGTGTGCTACATATCAGGAGTGTTTTTCCACCCGACAATTTGACTTCAGAGCTTTTTCCCCCATTCCTTCGCTTGGAACTTCTGTCAGGCATGACATTTCACTTTTGTTTACCCTTAGTGGCTCCTTCAGCCCAGCAAGGACCATGACTGTGTTATGACTGACAGCCAAATTGCACGAGTGCTACGCTACATCGATGAGACGGCCTCTCATAAGAGGGGACCAGACGGCAAGATGCTGAGAATATTGGACAGGACGTGTCACAGCCAACACATTTATCATTTCAAGATAGCTCTGCAACATTTTACTCTTGGCTGCTTGCCAGTCTTGTATGAGTATGTGTGTGTGTGTGTGTGCATGTGTGTGTGTCTCAGTGTGGTGTATGTTTGTTAGTAGCCTACTACACGATATGCTAAATGTGAATTGTCTGCTGTGTACTGTTATGTTTATAGAATTAAGCGCCTGGACAGCAGTGTAATCAGTCCCTCCATTGATTTGACAGAACCATGAAAGACTGCTGAGTAGAAGATACTATATGCACTTTGGCTATACTATTTGGTGATTGTTTTAAAGTGTAGTGACATTAGACAGGGTAGTAACTCCTAGTAACTAGGCTACTATGTGTATTCCCTTTATTCGGTGTGCATTTCTGGCATCTACATATCTACCTTTTATCTACATACTGTAGATAGATAGATAGATAGATAGATAGATAGATAGATAGATAGAGAGAGAGATACTTTATTTATCCAGAGTAAAATGAAGGTCTTCATTAGCTTATACAACAACATAGGACGTGACACTAGGGGAAAAAAGTAATAATAATAACAATAATAAGTCACTCAACAAAGAAGGAAACAAACAAATAAATACATTTCTGTTTTTCTAGTAATGGCAGTTCAACTCCCTTCAGATCAGTCTTTGTAAAAATTGTCAGGTTACTCTGATGTTAAATATAAAGTCCACAAGTTGACATTACAGTGGTGGTGCCGGCACCCTCCGTAATTGCGGCATCAAGTCACAAATCATAATTACATAATTAAATCTCAAAAGCAGAGCTGTGGCATCACCTCTAGTGGAGAAAAAAGGCTGTACTCTTTGATATGATAGGACTTCCTGGTAAAAAACACGCTTTTTTTTACAAATTGCAGTTCAAAAACATCTAAATACAAATGTAACTTTGACTGAACCTAGCCTTTCAGTGACCTTAGAAAGAGTTTGTTTTTGTCCTTTTTGAATTGTATATGTTTTGACGCTTACTTATTATTTAATGGAGTCAAAAAGCCATCACTAGTCAACAAACACACACTGAACAATTAGTTGCTTTGTTACACACCTGTGCAAATAGATATTATCACCCAGAGACTGTCTGACTGTCCGTTATTCCCTGATAACAGGACACCTGTGAAGTAGATCTGGTATAAAAGTTTAATCACCGTTCCATAACGATGCTCTTGAATGGTAACTATAACATACATAGTAAACAACAGTTGAACAATGGAATCAGCTGTTGTTAAGTTCACTATTGACAGTAGCCTAACAAAAAAATAATACAGGAACCAAACAAGTAAGCTTCTTTTAAAACTTAAAAGTTGCATGTTTCCTTTATGTTTTAAACACCTGCTTATTGTCTACTCACGAGTTGCAACCGGGTGATAAGTGGGAAGTGGGGAAGTCCCACTCCGCTGAGCACTGTGGTGTTCTTTGACCCCACCTCATCCATTATTGCCCTATATTGGGACACCTCAGCGTTATCCCTAACATAATAGATATTTGTGCCAAATGTTGTGTAATTCATAACCTGTTTGACAAGGATTTATGACAACAAACAAATGCAAACATTGAAACAACCACCGGTGCTGCAGACTTTCCAAACACATCAACGGTTTCATGTGGTAGAGATAAGGGGATGTCGAAACATAACTAACATGTGTTCTACACAAGCAGAGCGTCTGTGCCTTTGCGCCCATGAGAATCGGTTTGGACACTAATTTGACTCATGTCCAGTAGTGATGGGCGCCAACACAGACAGTGCATCACTAAGCAGTATCCATATTTACTGACATCCGCTCGTCCATTTTGCTGGCCAAGGCACAAGCTCTGCAGCCCTTCCCCAAGGGTTGCTTAACCTCATTTCCAAGGTAAACTGTCTTATTACGCTAGAGGACCCGATAATGTCAGTTCCGTTTTGACAATAAATGGGGGTCAAATGACCTCATCAAGAGAGGGTGTTATCTATAATTAGCTATACAGTACACCTACTTTCCCCCCATACATAATTTTAAAAGTAAACAGTTCTTAAGACACCACTTATACATTTTAACCATGCCAAGGACAGGCTTTCAGTACATAGCCTGCACTATGGATATAATGTAGTGACATGTAGCTGTCAACTGGTGAAGTCAATGTATTACACAAAAAATTGTCAACCACTGACCTATTTTTAAACCATTTAGCAAAACTACTCACATGGACTATTGAATATAAAACATGTGTCTGACATACACTGACACAGACATTCAAATGTGTAATATAATTGTTGAGTGAAGAGTTTATGTGTATGCATATTGAAAACACATTGAAAGCATATTGAAAGTAGCCTGGTAGACAAGACTAGCGTCACAAAGAGTCTGGGAACTCTCGCTAGGACTATTTTTACTTTGCAGTGGGTGGGAACTTCGTTTAAACTTTATACCCATTGGTTTTGCCCTCAATTCCTGTTTGCTGATGAATTCAATTCAATTCAGTTTTATTTATACAGCGCTTTTTACAATAGTATTGTCTCGTGCGCTTCACAGAAGGAGCACCCAAGAGCAACAGGGGCAAGGAAAAACTCCCTTATGTTCAGTTAATCTAGGAAGAAACCTTGGGCAGATCCACGACTCAAGGGGCTAACCCAACTGCCAGGGGTCATGGAGAAAAATTACAATCAGTAGGAACCATGACAGACTACAAATGTGATCAGAGATTTTAAAAATCTATTTGAAGTAAACATAAGCCTTTGAAGAGTTCCCTGACTAGCAAAATGTTTTATTGAGGGCAGATACTAGATGGCACTATCCTGGCTTCATTTTGAGTTGCCTTGTGTGAGTACTACACAAAACACAAATAAAATGGCTGAGTCTTGCCCTGCCTTGACAGATGACAGATCAACACGTTACTTCTCTCATTTATTAACACTGCAAGATGGGGCCTTTGAGCTTTGTACTCTCCAAGCGCCCCTTTAGCCTGACACACCTCTAGAATCACATTACAATGACAATACTTCATACTCATGATTCTTAATACCCTAACATGCGCAGTACAAATGTGTGAATTTGTTCTGTGTGTGCAAGAGAGTAGGTCTGAGTATGTCCCTGAGTAAGTAGGTAAGCAAATAAATAAATAAACAAATAAGTCTAATGTCAGCACACACCACTGAAAATGTCAAACAGAAAACATTAAAGACCAGTGTGACTTTCAATGGGGCAAAACTGAGCTTAGGCTTTTAATAACAAACTCAAAATTAGCTGTCTTTAGATAAGCTATATACTGTAGTCCTCTAACTAACTGCTGACAACAGGGAAGGATACCAAAAACATTGCCATGCACAAAGCACTGTGTGTTCTTCCAAGTGAGAATCGCTATGGATGAACCTGGCTTGTTGTGGAGTTCCAGTAGGTGACACAGATGCTGTGCATGTGGAGATATATGCTGTGCACTGCCACGTCCACAGGTGCAGAGGTCTGCTGGCAGACACACATTGGGGTGACCTTGCAGGCCCTGACACAATGACAAACTGCTGGCCAAGCTAGCCCTCTCCTCTACAGTACAGCTGGTGCTATCTCAGATAATGTGTTGTATTTATTGTGAAAACACACACACACAACACGCACACACACATACACACACACCACACACAAACAATATCACACACATACACACACCCACCCCCCCACCCCCCACACACACACACACACAGTCGATATACAGTGCAGAGATAACTGCAGAAGCCTACTTATTCATACTTACTGAGGGAAAAGGCAATGGCACTTCAAGCTTTATTTTTTTTCCCTTCTGCTGCTGGCTATGAATTCAGCTATAGCATATATTAGCCAACATTTTGAAACTAGGAAGAAGAGACAGAGAGAAGAGAACAGAAAAAGGATGGATATATTTGCAGTGTATGCTTCCCTTGCATTTTTAATCCCTCCTTCTTGTTGTTGCTGTTTGTCAATGGTAGGCTTTGATCAAGTTCCATTTTCTTTGGAGCAGAGTTGGCGGTATACATAATGCATTTCATGTGAGCAACACATTTTGAATGTAATTTGAATTAATGGGAGAGGGTAAAAGACAGTACAGTCTGAGTAAAATGTTTGTCCCTTGCTTTAATTTCTTATTTATAATGAAAACAAAACTAAATATTAATATTAAAAAACTTTTTCTTATTTTTCCAATGTGTGTTTACCCAGCATTTATTTTAATACAACTCTTGACAAAATGACTTGAATTCCAATAAAATAGAGAGAGCCAGAGAGAAAGAGAGAGTAATGCAGGGTGAAAAAGAAGAAGACAAACAAAATCATTCCAATCTCTTTTCACCCTGTCCTCTCTCCATCCTTGTTTATTTTTGTGTCTTTCTGACTAATTTTCCACAGGTTTCTTTATCCAAAAGTCTCTCTGTGATGGGTTGAGCTGTGGCCAGGTATATCAGGTAAAGAGCCCTGGGGATGGAGGTTTGCTTCTGACCTGCAGTTATTTTCCCATATCACGTCACAAACGCTCTCTCTCTCTCTTCAATTTCCTTGTATGAGAAATAACAATTTTAAAAGAAATGATGAATGTGTTCCACAAACGTTCCTTTCATCTGAATAGCCACCTTTTGCCCGGTAGCCTGATCAACACACACACACACAGAAACACACACACAGAAAAAAAGTCTCTCTGGCCAGTGGATTGGTAGTGGATTGGGGCGGTGGTAGCGTAGTGGTTAAGGAACCTGGCTAGCATGCAAGTAGCCTGGAAAATTGTTGGTTTTGAATTCTGGCTGCTACTGTTGTGCCCTTGAGCAAGGCACTTAACCCTAATTTGCTCTAGGGGAGACTGTCCCTAAACAATTGATAGTTGACAAAATGTAAGTCGCTTTGAATAAAAGCGTCTGCTAAATATGTAAATGTAAAATGTAAATGGATTGGTGTGGGTGTTGGGTGTTGATGGCTTGGCTGGATGCACCCCTCTGGACAGGATCAGTGTGGAAAAGGTGGAGGAGGAGGAGAGAGGAGAGCTGGAGCATCTGCTCATCTCCTGGAGGCTTGCACACACACTTTCACTTTCACACTTGCACACAAGCAAGCACACTTTCCCAAAACCCCAAACCCCAGTACTCATCTGCCAACCAGCCTGCTGGGGGTGACGACACCTCCACTGCATGTGCCAGACATCGCGCACACACATACACGCAACACAAACACTGCTGTCTATCTGTATGTGTGTGTGTGTGAGCATATTCTAGGGTTGATTTCCCATTCGTTTACCCCCCATTGCTCTCTTTAGGCTGAAGGCTGTCACTGAAACGAGCAGCACGGCCAGAGACAGAATACAGCGGCAGGATCACCAGCAGCATCACTTTGTGCTGTGTGATGTCGCATCCACACAGAGAGTGCGAGACATCCTTCTCATCATAAAGGTTCTCATAGAGAGAGCATCAGCTGCCACCACCACAGTGACATTATATGACAGCTAATGATGGCACACTTGTATGCTTGCAGGCAGGCTTCACGGGCACTGTTACTAGCCTCGGAACTTGGGTACGGAACATGGGTCCAACACGAGCTGCTCAGAGTTCTGACGTGGGCACAAAAAGGCTGGACAGGTGATGAAGCATCTGGTGACAATAACACTAAGACTGGGATGAGTTGCTTAAGATCAAATTTATGCACCAAAAAAGGCTGGACATGTGTGGCAAAAGCATCTGGTGATAATGACAACAAAACTTCTAGGTGAACAAGAGAAGATTTAATTAACCATTTCAGGGAATGTTTAATGAGAAACAGAAATGTATAATCACTGTTAGTCGCTGCTGACATTATTTTCCAGGATGGACTGAGAGTAAAACAATAAAATATCTCCCTAAAACAATAAAACTGACAGCGCACTGCTAAAAGACTGTCAGTGCAATGCTGAATCCTGTGAAAATGTTTAATGTTTATTTGTTTCAATGTGACAGTTTCCTCTCCATGGTCTATGGAATGAGACTTGAGTACATCTAGCAATCTCTCTATGCATTAGAGATTAGAGGGGCCTGACATTGCTGAGCCTCAAACAAGTCTTCTTCATCTTCATCATGGACCAAGGCAGTTCATGAATCATTCATTCAGACATTAAGACTTCATTGTAAGACTTTATAACTTCAGGCATAATAAAACACTTGGGCAAAAGAAGGATAAAAAACTTGATGGTTTTAGTATAAAACGTGTTCGCATATCCCGAAGGCTATGCAGACATCTTTAGACTGAAATTCAAAGTTTGGAGTATCAACTGTCATATAGAGGTAACCTTGGATAGACTAACCGGGCGTGGTGAGTCACAGGACCATGAATGAGAGTGCAAAAATTTTGCGGTCATGATCACCTTTATATCAAGTGGATCCCTATGTTGTTATTTCCCCTGTAGCACTCTCTCATTAAAAGAAAGCCTTCTGCGGTGTTAATTGTGTTGACCCTACTACATTCTACAAGTGGACCTCTGTCCATCTCTGCAGGGGGGCCATTCAACCCCATCAAGAGAGTGGCTTATCTATAATTACACCTGTAAGTCTATGCACATCCTTTCACCAGGAAACATTCTGTGCCGGATTATAAGACACTAAACACACAACAGCAAAGCCAGGGGGCCGCCATGTTTCTTTATCCAAAATAAATGCAGACTGTGTGGACACAATCAGGAGCTTTTGGACTTTTTGACAGAAATATTGTCCGTGTGAAGTTGAAGGTTCTTCACCTTCACCTTAAAAACACCTTAAAAAAGGCCTTCTTCGAGAACAAGAATTACAAGTTACATTTTTTCCTTCACAAGTGTGTGTTCCAGTGCATGGCAAAATATAGCAAAAATATAACAGAGACATTTCAAACATACTACACATCATGGTGAGTGCCTTTATATGGATGCCATATCTACCCTCAAGTCAACGTCAACATCACCGACAGCACTCCTGTGTTTAATTCACCTGCCACACTTCTCTACCATGAATATACACCCTCATGTTAGGACATGAAGTATACAGGTTCAGTGGTTGTATGCAAATGTACCTCAACATCCCTGCCATGACCAGGGTGCTTGTGACAGTCACTCCATTCTCATCCTCTGGCAGGCTCTTGTCTCGCCTTCTTTGGCATGAGATCTGTTCGGGGCCCCATTCTCCATGCATGCATGCATTCCTGTTTGGAGTGCCGTGCTGTATACTGATGAGCACGAGCCATTGGTTGGCCGCAGAGGATTTTTTTTTCTTATAAGAGCTGTTTGTCAAATGCTCTAACAGTGCTTAGTCTACTCATTGCCTGCTGTTGGTATGTGTGTCTTTTTTTTCCTGGCAATGGCCTCTCTGCCATTCATCCTTCAATGCCACAGCCAAGTTCCTGCACCGGTGCCACTGCTAAAAAAGAAATGTACCCACTTGGCTCCATGTTCCTTAGTTATCTCTCTAATTAACAGGACTAGCAGAGAAAGGTTGGCAATATGAAGCGCCTGGATAGGGAAAAAAGGCCTGGGAACAAGGAGCTTCTGAGGCATGTGACCTTGAAGTGCCCTTCACTAGTAAAGAGGGGATTGGATCTCTCAGCTTGTGTGGAGCTACTCCATCACAAGAAGCCACGACAACCCTGTTTTTCTCTCTCCAGTGTGCTCCACAGACTGAAGTGTTTGTATTAAACACTGACAGAAACAAAAAATAATATACTGTACACACATACATACTGTTCATACATACATGCATACATACATACATACATACATACATGTACACACATACATGCTGCACATATCTTTATACTGTATATAAGGAAAGAAAAAGGCCTGCTGTGGAGTGTTTTTGTGCAAGTGTAAGTTTCTCTTCAGGAAAAGTGCTGGTGAGCTTAACTTGAGTGCTTTGGGTGTCTGTCCTGAGAATCTGTAAAAAATCTGTCAGTTGTCAGAGCACAGGGGATTATATGTGTTTATTGGAATTTATTAAGCAAGGCTTCATGGGAAAGTTTTATTTTTTGTTTTTATTTTTTACTTTCCAAAGGTAATTCATGAATGAATGTCTTTCTGCTTGAAAACATAAATGTCTACGTCTTTTGACAACTTTCAATGTAAAAGTAAAGTAACTAACTGCTCTATCGCCTTGTGAAAAGAAAGTGACAATTTACTTCCCTCCCTCCCAATCTCCTCTTTCTCCCTCTCTGTCTCTCCTTTTTTCTCACTTTCTCTTTAATTGGCTCTCACTCCACTGTGAAAGGAAAGTAACTAATTCTCTCTCTCCCTCCTTCTCTCTCTCTCTCCTTTCTTGCTGACTGCAGTACTCTCAGGTCACATCTGTAATCTGCTCTTAATTCACAGAAGGTGCATTAATAATTAAAAGTAAATCCTCCTCCTCTTCACTCTCCTGCACTCAGCCCAGGGAGTCCTAGTACTAGTGTTAGCGTTAGCTTCATCGGTATTACCATCATCTGTGTTTCAGCACACGGCTTGGTGCCAGACGCCGCGCTCTGCAGGGATGCTGCAAACCGCAGTCCATGTTAAACATATTTAAGGTATTCCTCTTCATGTCAAAGACAGATAAACACACAGGGACTTGAACTTGTGCATACACACAGACATGCGCACACGTGCACACACACACACACACACACACACAAACACATACACAAAAACACACCTACACACATGCATGCACACACAAACACACACACACACACACAAAGTTAACCACACATACACACTTACAAACTGCATATGCACATACAGAGCACATACATACATACACACACACACACAGTTACAATTTGTGGAAATGCTTCTTTAAAGCAAGTGTTCTAAACATTACAGTCCAACCTCAGACACCTAATAATCAATCTGTATCTGAGCTTGTTCTGTCTGTTCCAAATCAGCTGTACTACTTATTCTGTAGGCTACAGTCTGTGAAAAGCACAGGCCCCAGAGAAAATGTTTATACTGTATCTAAAACTTGAAATATTTATTTAGACACTGAAAATACAGACAGCTACAGTACAATTAAAGTTAAGTACTGTAAAAGGAGGTCATAAATTATGGATGAATAAAGTATTGTACCTTGTTCTATAATGTTAACATAGAATATATTCAACTTTAATTTGTAAAAAATAAACTAAAGCGCAATTTTACAAGCCAAATTAAAACCTTATATTAGGCTGGGTATTGAAATGGTCCAATGGGCTAAATGGCGCCCTCTTTGGCAACCACAATTGAACTACAATGGCTTTGTGCTATTTGACATCACATGTAGGCTTTGTTCTAATTCGCCCATGTTTTAGTTAAAGTTCAAGATTTCCATACGAAGGAGGGCACAACTATGCCTGTGTTCATGATAACTCTTTGGCCATGCACAACCTATCCTAATTCATCTAAGCCAATGCAAAAATGGTTTTCCATTCTATGTCTCCTTTAAACGACTCAGAAAAAAAATTGTTTGAAAACCAACACAAAAGTCTATCTGTGGGTGGTTCTGGTGAAAGTATGACATTTCCAATGCACTATGCACTATTTTCTACTCTGTCCCCCACTGTCGTGTAAGAGGACCAGCATGCGTGATATTTTGAAGAGCCGATTCACGGAGGCGTGTGTGGGCTTAACTCAAGACCCCTGTGAAATTAGGACCACTCCTACACGTGACAGGAAATGCCAGAGGTGCAACTGCCTTGTAGAAGATGGCAATTTGTGTTCAAGAAATGCAACAGTGGTAATGAGTAGCATAGGCTATAGCAATATAATGTAATTTGCCTTAATGGTTGTGTTTAATAACAAGCTAAATCTGATTTCATAACAAGGATGAACCAACAATTATGTATAGATTCTCTCTCTCTCTCAGTCTGTCTCTTCCTTCCTTTCTTTTTTCTTTCTTTTTTCTCCATGGACATAATATAATTTGTTTTCAGATCTTAATTTGTTTTCAGTTCTCCATCCTCCACAAGGGTCAGTACTTGTATGTTAAGAGACTGGCCAGACATTATTAACACTTGTTAACTCACCAGCAGCACTTATGCATAATGGATATCAATCACTGATGGCGTATACTAATGTATTATGTTTGGGTATCAACATCAGCATAATGCGGTTCGCCGTGTGGTAGGGAAGTCAATAATGTCTAAGTAAACCTTTTCTAATCGCTGCTAATGCCTCTACTACATTTGTCTTTAATGTGATATTAAGGATGTAATCCTCTGCAGTGACAGAGACACAGCCAAGAGGAGGAGAGATATTTAAAGGATCACACATTACAGCTATTTAAAAAATAGCACCTGCATAAGACACCCCTCCCCCTCATCACCACTAATTACCATAGACTTTATCTTGACATCCATACAGACCTTTTCCATTCAATTTGCATGAGGGAAGGGGATATATCAGGTCAATCTTCAGCTCATATGTTGTGGATGATGTGTGTACTGTATGTTTAACCTATGTTGTGGATGATATATATACTGTATGTTTAACCTATGTTGTGGATGATGTATATACGGTATGTTTAACCTATGTTGTGTGTATACTGTATTAGTACGGCAGGCTGACATACGAGGCAGGAGACTAAGATAGGGTTCACACTGAGCAGTGGCAGATGGTTTCCTTTGGATAAATAAATAAACTATCTATCTATCTAGCAATCAATCTATCTTCTTTCCATTGATAAGAAATGAGTACTCCATAACACTTAGAGGCAATGAGCCTCTAAAGGTGCTATAGAGTCAAGACTGGTCACTTCTTACCTCGCTTTGGTCATATTATAGTGTCTGGTTTGTGGCTGCATGGTTCTCTTTGATAAAAGCTGTATTTAAGCAGTGGTATCAGTAGTGGTATTAAGAATTGTGGAATTTTACAGGATTAGTATTAACTACTACACTGACATCATAGCCTACTATCTGTAGTCAAATACATAAGGATCAGAGGACAAGCCATTGTTTGTTTAGGTAATACATGTCCTTCTCTTGTCTTGTGTCTTATAACAGCCAGCAAACTGTTTATTGACTGCAATATACAAGGTATGGTTGAAACGGTTACTGTCATTTTGTCACATTGACTGGTGCACAGTTTGTGTCCATTTACTGTGGAAGCAGAAAGGAATCAGACGATTGGTTCCAAGTGCACCTGGGTCATTGCATGATTGGTTCACAGGGGACTGTATCTATGACCTGATTGGTTGGAGCAGTAGGAAGTGTTGTAGTGATTAGCGCAAAAGGCTAAGGACCCTCTGTGTGATTTGGCATTCCAGTAGCAAAGGAGCAAGTGAGTCTTGAGTAAAGCAACCTCACACCAAAAACCCTGCCAAGCATATGAGGTCACTTCCAGTCTTATGACATCATTATCATCACTCCCTCCTTCACCCGCCACCCCTAGGGCCATCTTAAATGTCACGTCTGGATAAGGCTCGAGTGACTGAGTGACAGCTTTCATAAACAGCACCCACGGGTGACGAACGATGATTTAAATAGCACCCATGAGGATACAAAGCATTTTATGAGCTCGACTGATGGGAATGCTACAGTCAGCACTCCCCTGAAGAAGAAAACACACACACACACATACACACACACACACAGGGTAACGGCCTGGCAACAGGACACAGGTACTAAAGAATGTAAGACCTCCTGTGTGCTTTGCACTTGTTGACAGTATTATTTGCTATCCGTTTCCTAATGTCATCCACTCTATTCATCATGTTCCAAGCACATCTGACCACACCATCATACAATAAGAGGTGATTGCATAGCCACAGGCGTGGCTGAGACAGTTTGACAAAAGACCTCAAAGCAATCCTTGTTTATAAAATAGCAAGCATTTTCTCTGACCGACTGGCTGTGTGGACTTGCTCTTTTAGCCTCAATGGCTATAAGTAAAGACCCTGGCAAGGTCACAGGCTCAATACTTGAGGATGAAATGTATTGATAAAAGTACATAACACATCTACCATTGTTGTTGCTTTTACAGTAAAAAACGTCTACTACATACCAATGTGGTTGTTCAATCAATAGATTTGTCTACTAGGCTGACCACTCGTATGTGTGTGTGTCTGTCTGTGTGTGTGTGTGCTAAGATGTGACTATAGATGATGTCAATATTGGGAAGTATGCATATGTGTGTGTGTGGAAGAATCTAGAGTGAAAAAATAACAAAACACACACACACTATTTTACAGTGAAACCAAAAAGACACATTCAAACAAAAGTGGACAGTTATTCAATGACATTATTGATTCTGGGACTGTGTGTACATGAACAGGTGATTGGCACGAACAAATAAATCAGTGCACAAGCGACTGCCTGTACATTATCTTGTGCAGACAGAGAGACAGAAAGAGAAAGAAAGAGAGAGAGTGTGTATGTGTGTGTGGGTGTGTTAAGAGACATAGAGAAAGAGAGAGAGAGAGTGAGTGAGAGAGAGAGAGAGTGTGAGGAGACAGAGATAGAGAAAGAGTAGAGAGATAGAGAGAGAGACAGAGAGAGGCGCTTATGCACCAGTAGGTGTTATGTGCTGGGACATGAAGAATTTGCTGAAGTGTGGTGTCTACCTGGGGATTTGACCAGAAGGGCCAAATGAAGGGTTTGCTGAGTGTCACTGCTACCATTACACAGCCAATGTCTGCAAAACTGAAAAGGTTTGCCTTTCTCTCTGTTTTTTTCTCTCTCTCTGTTTTTCTCTCACAGACTGTGTGTGTGTGTGTGTGTGTGTGTGTATCTTCTAATAAGGAGCTGAGGAGTTTATGTATTTGTATGTGTATATGCCTGTGTGTCTGAGAGTGTCAGTGTATGTTTGTCTAAGTGTGTGTGTGTGTGTAAGAGTGTCAGTAAGTGTGCAGTGTGTAGTGTTTTCTGTGGGAGGGTGGTGCTGATGTAACACCCTGTGTATGTATCCCGTCTCACATCAGGTCATCTGGGAGAATGCATGAAGGACACTGTGTTGGACCAACAATTATTTGCACTCCACACACTTCCGCTAAGCCTGGATAGCCACGGTCCCACGGATAAGGATATTTGGAGATTTCACATTAAACAGTGCTACTGGAAAAAAAGAAATGTTACCCAAGACTGAAGCCCAGGGCTTCATGTATTTATTATAGGAAGGGATTAATCCAAGGCTGTGGATAGTTGCCATAGACTGGCAGTGTTCTATTTGGCTTGCGGCGAGGTCAACCCTCATCCTCAAAATCAACTAGAAGTCACGTTCTATAAAGTGTATTTTAATTCATTTTTAAGCACAAACACAGATGTTTGCAGCAATCCTCTGTACCACTCACAAACACTTGTATTTTGGCATCTGCCAGGGACCGGCAGGGACCACAAACCACTTGGCCCCCAACCAAATGATTTTATCCAGCCTAATACACATACAGCAGTGCTGTTAATGGACATGTGTCTGCCGGCAGATCCACAGTATACACACAGCCGGCACACTGAGCCATTTGGTCTGGGAGTGGAGCTAAAGGTCAAGCAGCAGGGAGCTTCAGAGGCCAACATGACTGAGGTTCACTTGAGGTGCCACAAGGCAGGCAGTAAGCCATTAGGCATGTGTGTGTGTGTGTGTGTGTGTGTGTGTGTGTGTGTGTGTGTGTGTGTGTAAATGGAACCTTCTGATAGGAAAGATCACAGTTCTCCATATGTGCCATCCATGGCATTCTAAGATACATAGTCATATGTGCCTGGCATAACAAAGTGAAAGTTCCTATAACAAGCTGTTGCTAATCTTTGGTACAGTTTTCTGTCGATCTATCCATCCATCCATTAATCCATCCATCAGCTTTTTTCTCATTTGGCCTTTTCTACCTTCTTTCTTACCATTATCATCAATAATTCTAGAGAACAGTCATCAATATTTCACAAACTTGTATTTCTATAAAGTACATTCACTCGGCAACCAAAGCGCGCCAGAGGCAGAACAGACCCGCGTGCATTTACCCGCAAAGTAGAGAGCAGCGTTTGGACAGACACGAAGGGAAAGGTGTCTCGCATAGTAGGCGTAGGTCGGTCGGCCCTTAAATCAACAGTAGGTTGGGAGATGTGACGTGCGGCAGATACCCAATGAAGCCTGCTCTCAAGGAGAAACAATGATAAGCTCTCAAAAACCAGCCCAAAGGCTAGAGCATCTACCTTGCACAAAATACCGTCTGACACGGATAGGTAGACGTTCGATATATATAAATTATTAATGGCAGGAATATCTCCTTTTGCAGAAGGAGACTGAGGACGTCTTATTTATTTGTTTGTTTTCTTTTCACTGTGCAAACAAGATTGTACGATTCAGTAATGCAATGCGAAATCTTCCACCTTGGTGAAATATGGTTTAGCATACTGTATCATCGGAGGGGTTCTGACACTCAGTAGGGTATCATAAGGGCATTACGAAGACAGGCAACGAACTGTTAGCACAAAGGTAGCCAAAGCTCTTAGGGCAGCCTAAATGAAATCAAAATATGACAACAAATATTCTGGACTACATTACCTCCTCTTGGGGTTGACTGGAACGTTTCTGCTGTTGCTCCTTGGTGGCTGTCATGGTGTAATCTCGCAAAAACGCTCTGTCTTCTTACGACGGCTCGTTCAGATCCCGAGATGATGCATTCGCGAGCTACTTGAAAGGGAATTGATCATACGGCTAAACTACACGGGGTGATACGCGCCCGTCTGCCAGCCTGACTGCCAGTCCCGCGCAATAAAAAAAAACAAAATCAGACAGATGTCTCGATTCCAAGAATTCCTCGGGTTACCTAGAGGTTGTACTAATCCTATTCACATCCCGAATAAAGCGAGTAATTTACAGCGGACGAGATGTGTGACTTGTTTAAAAATTTCAGCTTCTTCTATTTCAATGCGAGTCTTTTTACGTCTGATTTCTTTACTTCGAATGGAACAAACAAGAGCAGTTTTCTAACAGCGTCTCCAAACAGCTCGCTGGCCAATCCTACCACTGGATATTGCCCCTGCTCCGGCATTGAATAATGCACGACAAAACGGGAAGGGGGGCGGGAGGATAAATGCTACGTGTTCACAACTCACAGTCAATGTTTAAAGATTCAGGGGCACATTCAAACACACACATACACACACACACAGACACACTCACAGATATTGCCGTATTTAGTTTGGGTCGCTAATTGAAATGACAGATGAGAGAGAGAGAATAAATGCCACCACTTTCTGTTTTGGGAAACCGGTTTAGTCATGACACGTCCGCTGTCCCCGGTGCTGAAACGGCTGCAGTGTTCCCAGATGCACCAGGCATCCCTGTGAGCTGCCGCTCGAGTCGATTGGGCTCACTTCCCGTTCATCTCTTGCAGACTTTCACTAGGTCAAAATTTACATCGATGGGAACGCAACCAATAAGCTATTAGCCGACTGCAACCATTAGAGCACAATTAACCGTAACACAGCGAAAATCGGCTTGAACAGGAGCCTAATCTGCAGGCAAATCGCCTTAAATGAGATGAGTATTTCTTTTTTATTCGAGGCTGTTTACTGCTGGCCGCGACATTAAGGGTGCACTGGGAAACGAGGACTGCTTAGAGAGTCACCCGAGACAAACAGTGTCATCTTAGGCCCTTGACATAAGACAGGCGATGAGTGCCCTTGTACCCTTCTTGATCTGTCAGTAAACCATGCTTCATTTATAGAGAGGATCTGAACTCTATGTGTGGAACTTCAGCTTCATTATATGCCCACAAAACGTTTTCATGAGATTCTATGGAGACATATTATAACCTGTACCTTTACCAAACAGCATTGTCCAGGTGTGTGAGTCACTATTTACAGCTTAAAACTCTCTGCTTAAAACAAACAAACAAACAATATTTTTCAGATACAGATGTCAAGGCTTAAAATGTGTTATATATATATATATATATATAAATGCATACTTTGTCTGCACTACTGATGAACTGAATAACACATTTCTCACAGAATAAACAGATTTTATTGCTTTTGCTGCTAAGCTATTGGCTTGATAACCTTACAGTATCTCGCAGTATTTTTTTCCCAGGTATACCATAGTGGCATTGTCAAGGCTGACGAAGGTGAGTGACTATGCTTTGTGATTAATATGACTGTTGGGAGCCAGCTGGATCCAGGCCTGTCTCTGCCAGCCTGTTAGCTAATTACAGTGTTGGTATCTGGCCTTGTGCTTTCCATCTAAGACTCACATTCATTCTGCCCAAAGCATCATACAAAGAGCCTGGCTGCTTTGTTCAAGCCATGGCCTGATGATCGGAAGGTGAACCTGCCGTGTTGTTACTGTGGTGAATCTACTACTTCTGGTAATGGCAGTAAAAAAAATTACACACACACACACACACACACACATACACCCAAACGCACACATACACACACACAGATACACACATCCCCAGAGCTATCCCCACAGGCATAAAGTTTGTAGCTGGAATGTAATACAACATCCAGCACAGAACTGCCTGAACCACACCAACCATAATGCTTGATTTCTGAATTTCAAAAGCCAACATTTTTAGACTCCCAATATTCTAGCCTAAAGTGAAAGAACAACATAACACAAGTTGATACATTCAGCAAAGGAAAATGGAAGCACTGTCAGGATCTTATAAAGTTCTTTCCAAAGCAAGTCAAACCATGACAGCAAAAATGCAGGGGAAAAAATGACAATCCATCTCCAGGTTTAGATATTTAGAAGAGATATTTCTATATTGAGCAGGCAGAAAGAATGAATGCCAGTTTCAACTTTTTTTGTTGTTGTCGTTCAAAGATAATATCTATACTTACTTACAAAACAAGCTAACAAAAACAGAAGGTCCTAGGTACTCTTCTTTTGCAAAGATATAAAAAGGACTATATTTTCATGGGTCATGACAAAACATATATATATTTAAAAGCGATGCACGCAGGTTGTCACTAAGATCACTTTCATATGTTTTCACTTGCCAGTCATAAAATAGCCATAAAAATAACAGCAATTACAAACAGCTTTTTGCAAAAGAAGGCTGAATGTAATATTTTTAGTAGGCTTAATCCATTGCAAGTTGAATAACATAATGTTGGTTGTAAAAGAAAAATAAGACCTTGATGTTCTATTATTTTATCAGTATGCATTGCACTTAATGCGAGTAAAAGGTAATGAATATGTGTCTGTTCTATTTATTTATTTTGTGTGTGTATGAGTGTGTGTGTGTTTTAAAAAGAGACCATTGCTATGAAGTAACTTTTCAAAATGACAAATACACAGCCCCTGACCTGAAAAACAACAGATGCACTTTGACAGAAGTTTACAAAGTTAGGTGTGTCTTCAAAGTTACTGACAGGCTTAAAACTACATCTAAGTTGATGGAGCTTGGAGATTTGTTGACAGAACATAAAATAATAAAACTACACTGAAAAAATAAAAGCTCTCTACAGATGGGGGCATTCAGACTGAAACTTTGAGACATTATGTGGAATAAACTTTCAGTGCACTTCTCTGTAACTGTATTTACTTTATTACCCATAATTCTATGGGGACTACTGTTGAGAAGTTGGAAGGAAGAAATAAGAGACACAGGGGTGTCTGAAATAAGGAGGTCTGAAATTTCTTGTTAGATTTGAGTATTTTATGCATCTCTACAGACCATCATAGTGGTGGAGAGGTAATAACTTCCTCAGCTTTACTTTTTGAAGTAAATCATAGCCATGAAGACACAGAAGCTAATCAAAGAAACTTTATACGAAACTATATATCCTCAAATACAGTGCAAGGGAATGTCAGCTCAAATCAAAAGTCACTTGCACAAATGACAATGGGCTGGGTATTAGTTACCTTAATAGTGTGCAAAAGATTCCAAATGTCAGCAATGTAATTCTGTTCGACTGAGAAGTTTGTAAATCAAAGAGTTGTCTCGCTAAAGACATGCAAGGGTGAAATATAGGGATATAGTAATTCTATAAGTCTAACACCAGTCCCTTGTCAAGACTTCTCTCTGACTTATATACCATGCAATGCACTGACTAAATACTTATATAGTTATATCACCAGTCCCTCTTCTGGACTTCCCTCTGACCTCCCTATAACACATGTATGTGTAAGCATGTGCAAGTCTGTAAAGGTCTATACCCAGTTTTGGTTTCTGTGTAACAGGCCTAATATGTTTACATTCTCCTGCCCTTCCCGCTAGAAGACTCCCATTCATTTAGAAACAACTTCTGGGGAGTCAGGAAGGGGCGTGGCAACAAATAGTGTCCCAGCTCTTCATCTTTGTCACAGGGCTGATGGATGACTCCTGTCACACATATATGCACAGAAATACACACACACACACACACACACACACACACACACACACACACACACACACACACACACACAAAGAGTAGGCATACGGAGGACATGATGGTAAGAATTCAAATAGTATGTGGGAGATTAGCACACAAGGATAGATGTATTATTGTTCTCTCATTCTTTCTGTGTCTTGTGTCCATCCTTTGGTTATCAAAGGGACATTCAAGTCAGTAAAAAGGAGAAATAGCAGAAGAGAGAGAGAGAGAGAGGGGAAAAGGAGGAGATAGCATCTATGATTTCAAATCTTAGATCCAAACCAATAAATGTTCCAGTGTAGTCCATGGCAACCCTAGTCTCTAAAGGAAGTCAGCACTGTAGCTCTGCGTAATGTTTCAGTTCCATACTCTGTGTGTGTGTGTGTGTAAATGTGTGTGGTCTGTGTGTGTGTGTGTGTGTGTGTGTGTGGTGTGTTTGTAATGTGTGTGTGAGAATGTACTGTATACGGTGTGCATATTTCTCTGTGTATATAGTGCGTGTATGTGTGTCTGTGTGTGTGTGTGTGTGTGAGAAGCTGAAAGAGAGCCATCGTATTCATATGTGTGGAGAGTTGTGTGAGTTTGTAGGTACGTGTACAAAATGCATATTCTGTGTTAATATGTATAGAAGTTTGAATATGTGTATGAGTTTGTGAGCCTGTGTGTGTGAATGTATGTGCGTGAACCTGTGTGTGTGTGTGTGTGTGTGTGTGAGAACATTTCGTCTCATGGCAGAAGGATTTACAAGTGAGCTGATGTGTGTGTACAACTAACATGAGACATGCTATGAGTACAGTTTGTGTCCATGTAGATAATCACTGACTTTGTTTATACAGTATTTTTGACTCCACATTACTTAATTTGCATCTGAATACTGTGTACATGCATAAGCAGTGGGATAAATGCAGCTAAGCATTGAGTGTTCATGTTTGTGTGTGTGTATGTGTGTGTGTGTGTAGCATCCCAAGTGAATGATGATGCAGTTAGCATTTTCACACCCCAGGCATTCAATGCTGATGTGGCCCATCCATCCTTGCATGAAAAAACATTAGCTGCTTATTTGTATGAGTGTATCTGAGAGTATGGACATATATATGTGTGTGTGAGTGTGTGTCTGTGTGAGTGTGTGTGTGTGTGTGTGTGTGTTGTGTGTTTGTGTATGTATGTGTGTGCGTGTGTGTGTGAGAGAGAGAACGTAAATGCCATACAGTCTTATTACTTGGAATTATGAGCTTAGCCAACAATGTGTCTTAATGATGGCATGACACTCACACAACAATGAAATTAGATTCTAGCAAGTCCTCCACTATAGACTTGTGCAAATACATTCTCACTCGTAAACATTTTCTCCTCTCTCTCTCTCTCCCTCACACACACACACACATACACACACACACACACAGACACACACACACACACACACACACACACGCACATGCACACAGACACACACACAGAAATACAGGTACATATATACATACATAAAGACACACACACACACACACACACACACACACACACACACATTCCAATATCCTCAAACCATAGCAAAAGGAGTTTGGATGGAGATCTTCATATTCCTCCACCCACCGGAGGAGAAGCCTGAACATGTACCATTAGTACATCAGGGCCTATTACTGTAATGTAACAAACCTCCACTCCTCGTGTTCCTCTTTTCATTTGCTGCATAATGTCCAAATAATGAGTCCATTCCCATTGAAGGAACTACATCTGACATGCAGTCATTTGTGAGCGTTATATCATCATTTGTTCCGCTGAGCCGTATTTCAAAGAAGTCACAGGGAAGTGTTCCATCATCCTTATGAGAGCATTAGGAGAGAGGAGATCTGTCTGTGTCTAAAAGAGAGGGGCTGTCCGGCATCCCCAGGATCACCACTGGATTTATAGACGTGTGTGTGTGTGTGTCTGTGTGTGTGTATGTATGTGTCTGTGTGTGTGTATGTGTGTGTGTGTCTGTGTGTGTATGTGTGCTTTGGAAGGCTATGGAAAATAGCATGTACTGGATTTATGTAAGTATTTTGGAGTAACAGAGGGTGTTCACTGTTCAGTTTGAATATGTGTGTGTGTACATTTCTCTCTCTTTCTCTCTCTCTCTCTCTGTGTGTGTGTGTGTGTGTGTGTGTGTGTGTGTTTATGTGTTTATGTGTTTATCTGTGTCCATCTCCATGAGGACACCCTTACTGAGAGAATTTGAGTTCTTGTGTTCTGCTGTACACACACTCTCTCTCTCTCACACACACACACACACACTCTCTCTCTCTCTGTCTCACACACACACACACACAAACTCTCTCTCTCTCTCTCTCTCTCTCTCACACACACACACACACACACACACACTTAAACTCTCTCTCTCTCTCTCTCTCACACACACACACACACACAAACACACATACACCCATAACCTTCCTCTTCCTCTTCCTCTTGTATTCATTATTTAGGAGCCCTGGCTGAGGCTGGGCATCAATATAAAATCAGCTCAGAAGCTCTGTATGCTGTGAGCTATTTAACACCTCAGCACTGATAGTCAGAGCACTAAGAGAAACACACACTACACTTCATATTCCACACACACTACTCTCTCCACGCTCTCCTCTCACATTTTACGTCATTTACATAATTACTGTAACACACACATTGTTAACCCTTCTGCCTAAAGCTGTTAGCACGCTCCCCTTGAAGTGTACAATGCACAAGTCATTAGCCTCCGTGGGTCAGGCAGGTTTTATATTGTTTGGTAGGGGTTTCTATCTGCCTGCACATTTCACTTCTATAGTCAAATAAGTGATAGTTATGGCAAGGAATGAACAGGCATTAAAAAGAGAGGAGCACACACACACAAACACAGGGGGGGGGGGGAGAGAAAGAGAAAGAGAGAGATTCTACTTGCTGTTTAATTACATTTTCCATTGCAGCCCTGCAGTGTCTTGGGAGTGTAATGACTGCGTAGAGATTGAGAGTAATCAGAGAGCTTCAGAGGGAGGTATGGAAGGAGGTAGATTACACAGCATCAATCTGATTTCTCTCTTTCTTTTTCTCTCTCCTTTCTCTTATGCTCTCGTCTCGGTTCATTCTCACTCTCCCCCCTCCCTCCATCTTGCCTGTCCTGCCCACTGTGATCTCTCTCTCTTTTTTCTCTCTTTCACTCGTTCCTCTAGACGCTCTCTTCTTCCTCTGACTCTCCAACTTCCTATTTCTCTTATGCCCTATAGTCTCACTCTCCTTCCTCTCTCCCGTCTCTCATGTCTTCTACACTGTGACATCTGTGACATCTCTCTCTCTGTGTCACTCACCTTCTGTCAGAATGGGCTCATATTACATAAAAAGAGGCCTAGTTGGAACCATGTCTCTAATCTTTTGGGTAACAGCTTTGTCTCTTCCTAACTCTTCCATTGTTTATTCCCCCTCTACCTCAGTGGAGCTGTCAGGGCTTCTCTGAAAATCTCTTTCCATCTCTCTCTCTCTCTCTATTTCTCTATCTGTCTGTCTGTCTCTATCATCTCTCTCAGCTTATTGTTTTTATAATAGCATATACTGGATCAGCATATCTAACAGCTCATTTATAACAGCATAACTCCAGTTCTCTTGTATCTTTCCCATGTGTGTATATCCCAGTTTTTTGTAAATGCTATTTTGCTCATCAGCCTGACAGTTGTCCACAACAAAATAAATAAACAAATAATAATAAATAAATACATCTTTCCAACCTCCTTGAAAAATAAAATAAAATAATCTAAAAACATTTAACTTATTCCTAATACTGCCTAGCTAGACCAAAACTCCATCAGTTATGGACTGACTCATTGGCTAAGAAACATTCACTGACATGTGGAATGGTAATAAGTCTTTTTTCTCCTTACAAGGAAGCACATACATCACACACACCGTCTGATTCATTTACATGTTATTCTCTCACACACACCGTGCACAGGGCCATAATTCCTGGCACGCTAGGAGAGACTGTCAGGCGGTCCATCGTAAATAAAGGTTGCTGGAATGATTTAGTGGCAGGAGACTGCTGTGGTCTATCAGACTGAGTCCAGGAGGATGCATCACCTAGGAGATGTGGGCCTGCATAAGCAGACTCCAGTCTCCGAATCACGCTCGCGCTCACACACAATCACACACACAATCACACTCACACTCTCACTCACACTCTCACGCCTGCAGGGGCCAGAGATGGATAGGCTCCCTCTCCAGCTCAGGAGAGGCATGCATGTGTGTCAGTGTTGATGTGAGTAAGCTAGTCTTGTGTGTACCGGTATGTGCGCATATGTGTGCATGTGTGTGTGTGTGTGTGTGTGTGTGTGTGTGTATGGAGGATGGTTGGGTAAGAGTCCTGGTATTTTTAACCACCAGCCCCTCCCTTGAGAGGAGCCTGGGATGCAGCAGTGTTACTGAGTCACCAACTGGCCTACTTAGAGGGACTCGCAGGTCAGCCAGTTGAGAGGTGCAGAGCAGAGCGCAGGGTAGCATGCTAACGCCTCGATGCCCAAGGCAGCGGTCCAAGGCAGCATCACGCTGTGTTGCCCAGGTGGACTATAAAGTCACTCTCTGTCTCTGATCTGGCGCAGAAAACAATGATATGTGCAAAATTACAGGCATTTCGGGGCTATATCAAGGCCTAATCTGCGTTAACACAACCATAGAAGGGTATGTATCTATCTATCTATGTATTTGTCTATGTATCTATCTATCTATCTGTCTGTCTATCTATCTACACGTCCATCCATCCAAGGTCCCACACATTAATTAATAAATAAATAAATAAATAACATGCCCAAAATGATCTCATCTGCAGTCCCTGCCAGATTACAAACAGCCTCCTTTCCACAGTCAGTTGCTATGGAATTCTCAGAGCTCCTCGGTCTGTCTTGTATTTATGTCTTTAAAAGGGAAAGGATCATTTTCACTTTAATCCAAGTGTGGTTTCCGGTCAATCTCGAGTGGGCTGTACAATTAATACCAAAGCATGTGCAGATCTTTCTATTGTTTGTGTTTTTTGTTTACACAGCTGCTGGTTTGTTTTGTTGTTTATCAGATGGGGAGGATCAGCTTTCTGCTTCCTTTGGCTTGGTTTTTCATTGTCATGCATGTACAGGCATCCATCTATACATTGTTATATGAATCTATATGTGTGTGCCCGTAGTTGTGTGAGCAGTCATATGAGCATATATGTGTGTGCCTGTGTGTGTTTGCATGTTTGTATGTGTGAATGTGTGAATGTGTGTGTGTGTGTTTAATCATGAGTGTGTGTGTCTGCGCGTGTGTCTTCATGTGTGCGCGTATGTGTAAGTGAGCCTTCAGTTTACATTAACATACTGCTCATGACTCATGACTACTTTTTCCTCCTCGTCCATAAATATGACTTCCAGGGTAATTACTAAGAGTCCACAAAACAGCCCAAGGGCACAAAAGTGATGGCGACTATGAGTCAGGTATGGTATGAGAAAGTGCTAACCATACATATGATTAACAGACGCAACCCACCTAAACAATCACAAAACCGCTAAAAGTCAAACACATTACAGTTTTTTTTATTGCTAACAAACTTTTTGTCCAACCTGTAACCTCATTTTCAAAACTCTAAATATAAAGAGCACACCATCTGTCTGTTGTAGCCATGGAGTTGACACATTTCTTGCTGTTTACGCACTGTATGCAGTTAATGAATGCATTCTTACAATAGCTCTAACAATGGCTAGCATGCAAGTAGCCTGAAAAGATGTGGGTTCAAATCCCAGCTGCCACCAGCGTGCCGCCCTTGAGCAAGGCACTTAACCCTAAGTTGCTCTAGGGGAGACTAGCCCTGAACAATTGATAGCTGACAAAATGTAAGTCGCTCTGGATAAAAGCATCTGCTAAATGCATGAATGAATGAATATCCAAAACCTTAAATAAAGTGCAAAACTCTTGGTTTGGCAATAACAGCAGCATGGTTATATAGATGATTATTCTTGAAAGAACAGATAATAAAAAAAAAAGAAAAAGAAAATGTAAAAGAGACAAACCATCTCCAATTTCAAATGCAATTGAAGAAGTTGACAGGTCTGGACAACAAACTGATGGTTTGTTGTACTTTTGGGGAGTTTTGAAAAAAGTGATTACAGACTGAACAAAAGCATGTTAGCAGCTGGATAAAACTGTAGACCTATGCATCTGCAACAATTCCTGAAGAATTTCTATGGAATGATCATTGTAAAACGTAAAATGACTGACTCATTTTTGCACACACTGTAAACACTCACACAAATATAATTGGTAAAGTAAACTGAAAGTTTACGTAAGTAAATAATAAAATAAAAGGAAGCAGGGTTTTGAAGTCAATGTAGTCTGTGTAGTCAGGAATTTGAAATACATGAAAATGAGTGTCGATTCAGAAAGCCATGACTAGTATTTTAGTATTTTAGTATTTTAAAAGTTAGTGTACTGTGACCGACTACTCTGACTACCATGACTGTCTGTGTTTCAGTGGTATTTGTGTATATAGAGAGACATTTTTAGCATTTTGAAATGTAGACTAAATACAAAAATAAAAGAGATTGCCATTTCATATGTTAATCTTGAACTCAGAACTAACCACTAAAAATGGATAAATTAGAACAAATTGTGTGTCTGTGACTGTGATGTCATATATGCCAGTTCAACTGTGGGTGCTAAAGAAGCCCTTTCAATCCCCAGACTACAGATAAGGTGGTAAGTGGGCCTGGATAATTGTATTTGTGCTTACTGTTGTTAAATCAAAGGTGAGAAAGAATACAAGGGGGATACTATTTTTGATTGGATCCACTACTGGAGATAAAGCATGAATTTCACCATCCTCATATGAAGGTAAGGAACAACACCCTTTGGTTCAACAGTTTCCACTTGCCAACATGATGGTGAATGACAGACTGACACAGAGTTGAACATGTGGCATCATAGTAAGAGTGTTTCGAACAGGATGATGGGAAAACGATATTGTGAGTGACTCTTTTTTGTGCTAACATTGACTGCATTCTGAGAAGGAGTGTGTCGGTAAATGCACTAATCTATAGTTTGAGCTCCAGACTGGGGAGAGCTTTCACTGCACTCTGCAAACAGTTTTTTTTACATAGTGTCTCAGTCGTTGTGTGTGTGTGTGTCGGTGTGTGTGTGTGATGGACACGGACAAACCCACAGAGATAAATAAGACACTTGAGGATCAAAGCAGCCGTCAATGCTCAGAGGTATCGGTCCTGTATTCTGCGAGAACTGTGAGAAAACTGTCAATCTGTGGCGGTCTTTGATGTGTGTGCGTGTGTGTGTGTGTGTTGGAGGAGGGGGGGCAGCGGTTAGCAGTTAGCATGCGCCAGGAGTTCGTCAGCAGCTGTTTCACAAAGCACACATGCAAGGAGACACAATGCCAGACACACTCAGCACACCCACCCACAGAAACACACACACACACACACACACATAGAGACCTTTCACATACATATACACATACACACACACTGAAACACACATGCACACACTCACATACACACACACACACACACACACACACACACACACACACAGACCTTTCACATACATATACACATACACACACACACACATACATATGCAGATATACACACAAATACACACACTCATTACGAACACACATGCACAGATGTTACACACAGAGACACAAGACACATAGCATCACACACACACACACACACACACACACACACACACACACACACACACACACACACACATAAACACAGCTAGAAGAGAGCAAGATACAGCGAGAGGACGAATTTGTACTTTTAAACTGCTTTTTGGCTCTAAAATGTCCATGATGCATCAACCATCCTTGGCTGCTCTCCTCAAAGTTCAACTTCTTGGACAGGGGGAAAGGTCTGGGCAGTTTAATTTGATTTATGTGAGATTGTGGCATTTTCTTGGCTGCCATTCCCTGGAAATTCAGGAGACTCAGGAGGACAAAGCGGTCAGAGGGGATTCACCGTCCATTTCCACTGGCGCTGACCTGTGTGTGCAAAGCCTTCGCTTACCCCTGAGTGTGTATGGTATGTGTGTCTGTGTGTGTGTGAGTGTATGTGTGTGTGTTCTCTCTGTCAGCAACTTTCATATTACTAGGGGTGCCTTTCAAAGCCATCACCGAGCCAGACAACATGAGTTCAGTTTTTGTCTTCTTTTTTTATTCTTCAGCTACAATCAATGTTTAATTAAATTACATTCTGGGAACAAAGTATAGCTTTAACCCAGGAACTCCCTTGACAATGCAGTCAGACTGTATTAAGACAGTTAGTATTAAAGAGTCTCTGATTAGGGGTGGAAATTAAAAGGATTTTATCAATATCGATTCCATTGTTGATTCTGCTTATCAGTCCAATTCTTATCAATTGCTTGCTGTTTAGAAGGCAGTCTGACACAGATTCTCAGTACAAAGCACATAGGCCTATAAGGTAGCCCATACTGCTACCATGGCCATAACGGCTTACTAGAATGCGGTAAACCGTGTAGAACTGTATTGTCCATTTTTCATTTTGCTTCCAGAAAGACCCACTGACCATGGTCTAAAAAAACATCTTTTTCAGTTCTACTGAAATCCCGGTTTTCGACTCCCCTCTCTATCTCAGATACAGTATTTCTAGCCTATAGGGACAGTTCTGGAGCACTGCAGTCGTAGGAACCTGGAGGAAGAGACGAGTGGTAGGTTATTCTCCTGACCTGCATCAGCCATTTTGTACCCAGAATCTACCTTCTTCCTTGCCAAGCTAGTGCTGCCTTGTAGCCTAATTCTGCTAAATATTGCATTTCACTTCAACACTGCATCAGGGATCTCTCCAAAGGCTTAGATTTCTGTTGAGAATTTTCTGGCTGACCAAACAGATGGCTCTGGCATGCCCAATAGCTTTACAGTTCATAGAGAGTATCTGCACACAAGGAAGAACATGTATGCCAATTGAGGGATCCCAGACACTTTGCAAAACATGAAACAACGTAAAAGCGTTTGGTCCAGTCTAACTCTCTCCTACTTCTCTCCTCTCTTCTCAAACCTGTGCCTTCAGATCTGCCACATCATTTCTATTCCAGAGAAGAAGAGGTGTTTAAAGTCCCTAAGTCCCTATTATCTCAGACGTTCCTCCGGTAACAATCTTCACAAGTCAACTCCCCTCCAGAGACAACAAAAGAGATGACTGAACTGTATGATCTATCCCATCCTATCTATCCTGTTTTTCAGCTTCTTTTATTCTGTCTCTCTTTCCTTTCTTTTATTTACAGCAAAAGTGAGGAGATTTTGTCAAAAACTTGAATGTTAATTAGTTAAAAGCAGACATAGCAAAAACAGCTCAGCTGGATCTAAACAGCAACAACAACAATAAAATCAGCAACTACAAAGTGAAATCACCAGGGCAACACAAGTGAATGACAGGTGTGCTTATGCTTGTTCTCTTTCACATGGCATCAAAACTTTTTATTTTTGGGGATGCTATAAACACAAGCTTACTTTCAAAACATACCCAACATGCATGAGGAGATTGTAGGCCTAAAATGGTCATTTTATCAATAGCATGCTCTGCATCCTTCACATTCTTAGAGCTCTGGCCTTATGGTTACTCTATGGCCCCCTGCTTCATGTTTCTACATCCAAGTCTGGTTTCTCCTCCAGCTTCCCTCTGTGCACTAGACTCCATCTGTTCTCATAACCCCATCCAATTCTCCATTGTCCTCCTTGGCTGCCACTCTCTTCGCTGTTCTTTCCACCTGCTCTGTCTGTCTCTCTCTCTCTCTTTCCCTCTCTCTCCTTCCCTTCTGCCTTCTCGCTTTCTCTCTCACCTTTCCTCTCTCTCTCTCTCTCTCTTTCTCACTCACTCTCTCTCCCTCTGTGCAGGTCTACCATTTTTTTTCCTACTCTTGATCTTTCTTAAATTTATATCCAATTCTTTTCTTTTGCCTTTTCTTTGTACCTTGACCCTTTTTCATTCTTAATCCCCCACCCCACAGTCCTCAGGCATGGACCTTGAGGCTTAGACTCAACCCTTTCAACAGGCAAGCTTAGCTCGGCACAAGGTGCTATGGGTTCAAGAGGGGACAAGTGCCAGGATCTCTCTCTCTCTCATGGGACTTACACCCATAAAACACCCCAATTCTTCGCTTTTTCTATTCCTCTCTCAGTCTAAGTCTCTTCCACCCCCCCACCCCCCCCCACACACACACCCTCTCTCAGTCCCTTTCTGCTACAGAACTCTCCCAAGGTGAAACTTATAAAAGATGCAATGCTGTGACAAACTAAATGTTTCTTTTAGATTGTCCTCATATGGTACAGGATGCCTCTTACCTAAATGGTGCTTACATGGTACAGTGGTAAATGGCTTAGAAACAGGTTCCACACACCTGTCCTAGATTTCTCGCCATATTCATTATTAACATCATCAGACAGCAACATCACAGAAACAGCTGTGGCTTAGCAAAAAAAAAAAAAAAATACCCCACCGTATCCAATATAAATCGAGAAAACACACACACACACACACACACACAAATGATGGCGTGTACATTTATCCAACCTTATCTTTACCTGAGCGAAGCCACAAAGCAGCAGTAGTAGTAGTACACTGCAGGAGGAGGATGAGGTTGGTGCTATTCTTGGAGGTGCCTCGCTTCTGGTGAGGGCGTCCACGCCTCAGGGTGTGTGCTCACTGACTTATCCTACTGCAGGACTGTGGCAATCAATTAAGCTGCCATTTCCCAGCGTGATTAATGAGGGCCAATGTAACAAATGAGAAATGTAAGCAGATAAGCTCTCAGTTATCATAATTCATCTACAGCAGGGGAAAGTGGAACTGTGACAATACTGGCACTAGTACTCTTTAACAAAATGTTGGTTTTTTTAGATGGAACCAAGGGCGTGAGACTTATCTAAATCAGTTTCCATATACTGTGCAAACGCCTGTGTATACTGTATGTGTGTATGTCGCAGTGTGTGTGTGTGTGAGAGAGAGACTTTACAGTAATATTATAATTATATTATATATTATATAATATAATATTACTTTATAATAATGTTTTCTAAATATAATTTATAATAGCATGTACCCCCCACCACACCAAAATGACTTAAAAAAATACAAATCCAGTGGATTTGAAAATGAAAAGCATGAATTAAGTTGCACCATGGAGAAGAGATCTATATTCAGCAGCAAAAAACTTTGCAGATATCAGGGCAACACACACACACACACACACACACACATCACCTAACAGTGAAATCCCAGTTGCTCCTCCTCTTTGGAGGAACGAGCTAGGAATGAACACCTGTGAAAGTGTTAGGACGCTACACCTTGCTCTGAGAAACCCCCTTCTGACACAGTGAGTGAACCGTACTTATCTCAGAGGAAAGAAAAAGTCAAAGAAAAAAGTCTCATTTTTAAAATACATGACATTTCAAAGCGGTTGGGGTGGGGCTTGCCAGCTGTAGCAGGTTGAAGCTTTCTTGTGCACTCTCACACTCTCTCCCTCTCTGTCTCTCTTTTTTTCTGGCTCAGTACTTTGACTCTCTTAAAAGAGTTCACAGTACAGATTTTCTGTAGATATGTCCGACATCAAAGCAGCTTCTTCTTGAGCTAGATCACTGGATAAATTTAGAGCTTAAAATATCCTATCACCCTGTTCAACAAGCATATAAAACAGTATATACTACATGTTTTACAGTCTTTCTTGATTGCTAAGAAGTGCTTAATGAAACAGGGATCCATTTAATCTTCACCATCACTTAACCTGTTTTCATTAGTTTCACACATTAGTTTTCACACAATTTGTCAAAATATTTACCATGTGCCGTCATAAAAAGTTCCCAAACTCCAACTTACTAGCTTCAACAACTGAAAAGTACCTATTCACAGCCAAAAATATATTTTCTTTTCAGTAGCTAACAAGCATTAACCTGTACTTAAAATACTTTTTCTAATATCTTAATATAGCAAAACATCTACATCACACAATTTAAAAAACACATTTTGTTAACAGAATCTGGCACAAAATCAAATAATTCTGCTGAACACTAGCATGTGTTTTTTTCACACAGTGAACATGTAGTCAGAGTACACTGACTTTCAACATGCTAACAAGTGATGGCATCTCTGAAACTACATTCATTTTCATGTATTTCAAATCCACGACTTCATGGACTACATTGACTTCAAACCCTGGTTTCATTTGTTAACAGTAACCACCAATTATAATTGTGTGAGCGTTTACCGTGACGTGTGCAATTTCTAAAATGAGTCAGTTATTTTACATTACATAATGAATGTTCCATAGAAATTCTTCAAGAGTTGTTGCAGATGCACAGGCCTACAGTTATTCCCAGCTGCTAACATTCTTTACCCAATCTGTAATCACTTATTTCAAAACAAAAGCAGTCTGTTGTCAACACCTTTTAGGCAAAATCTGCTTATTTTGAAAGCAAAGTTTGGTGTTTCTTCCTTTGCATTATGATTGATTGATTACATTATGACTACTCACTGACCTGATCCATGATTGTGTTGTTTGAAAGAAAAGATTTGCTTTTGCTGCATGTTTTAAAAAAGTGGATTCTGACGTGATGGCTACATCAAAGCAGCTGTAATGAAGCAAGCTGTAATGAAATATTATTCAAGGTAACACATTAGATAGCTATTTAAAGACACTTTGGGCGAAATTACTTAGTGAAACAGTGATTACGCCTACAACCCATTGGACTTCTTGTGTGTTTGTACTGGTGTTTTCTAAGCATACAGCATAGTACATTTTAAGTTAACATATTCAAACTTGTTGGATTTAAAAGATTTTTCATTGTATGACAGACATTTTATGATACCACTCTGCATTATATCAGATGATCAGGAGAGAGAGAGAGAGAGAGAGAGAGAGAGAGAAGACATTTGGGGAAAGGAGGTGATTCTCAAGTTGTCACCTGTGGCAAGTCTCTCATTTCATTTTGTTCTTGTGCCCACAGTAACACCCTCTGTTTCAATCACAGCAAAGACAAGGCTTCAAGTTCTCTCATGCTCTCTCTCTCTCTCTCTCATACACACACACACACATACACAAATGCATGCGCGCACACACACACAAACTTCAGACATCTCTAAGCCATGACTCTTACTCTAACAGTCACTGCTCCCCTCGGCACCCAGACAAGCAGGGACATGAGTATTTTCAATTATGTAAAAAATCACTACATACATACAGTCACAAACGGACAAACAACTAAGATAAGAGCTTTTGTCTCCGATCAATTCTTTCTGAGTGAAATGCAATTACAAAGCTTTTTGTCAGAACTCCAACAATGCCTTTATTTTCAAAACAGCTTTGTCTCTCAGTCTAATTCCAGATGAGACTGGATAATGGAGACTGGATTTTCTTTCTTTCCCAGGTTTCAGACAATAGCCACCAAAGTTGTTTGGCTTTGGTAACAAAAATTAAGGCATTGATGTCACTTGTCAATGACATAACAGCAAAGTCAGACTTATAACACTGCCTGTTTCCTGTCTGCTATGTCCAATGACAGAAATTGTCAAAGGTAGGTGTAGTTATCTCTGACACTGGTCATTGAAGAGGACAAACTAAAGAGCACAGCAAGAGCTAAATACATCAAACACTGTCAGAAAAAAAAGTGTTGAAGGTAAGTAAGGTGCAAGGTCTGCTAACATATTCCACAGGAGTCACAGTTGACCATTTCTGAGCCTTTTAAATAACTTTTAAACAAATTCAGTGGTTATACAACTGTTCCCTGAAGACTCTGAGGGCACAATACTGTATCTCTAAGGACACAATACTGAGCTTCCTGTGTGAGGTGTGTGAGTGTAAAAGGCATGTACCAAGACTGTAGTTACAATAGCACATTGCATCCCCTGGAGAAGCTCTTCTTTTGAGGGGCCTTGGAGAACACCCAAGGAGTTGCAATACTGCAGCTATGAATTGAGGACATCAGAAGGAGCTACAATAAATTATGACAAGAAAAAAAAATAGAAAGAAAAGATTTGTAGTTGTGTACCAAACAGCTATTTGTACACATAACATACACACACACACACACACACACACACACACACACTAGAGAGAGAGAGCAAAATGTTTAAATAAACTGATTAAATAAAAATGCAGTGAATTGACTTGCATACACATACACATTTTCTGATTACATTTTCTTTGTGTCTTTTTCTGAAGTGTATGCAAACATCACATCTGTTTTTACTGTCTAAGTAGAAAGAGATTCCCTCAATGCTGAATACCAGGGAACGGATACACAAAACCCTCTTAGGAAAAAAAAGTGCTTATTTCTGTGAAAGAGAGAGAGAGAAAGAGAGAGAGAGAGAGAGAGAGAGAGAGAGAGAAAGAGTAGAAGTGAAGGCCACATCGAATGGAGAGAACACAATGCATGACCACTTGCTGCTCTGCTCCTCTTCTCCACTTCACTACACAGCAACAGCAGTGGAAACCTTTACCCTCTCTGATGCTTCCTCTTCCAAAAGACCAACCCAAGGAGTGCATTTTGCTTTGTCTGTGTTTTCACTGTGTTGCACAAAATAAAACAAAGCAAAAACAACAACAACATAATCTGTCAATTTGCTTCAGGTTCTGATGTGTTTGGATTTACTGTTGCAAAGTTTTCGCAACTGCCATCAGATGGTTCAAAACCAAATTAGACGCTCTTTATCAGGTTGTTCAACATTTTTATTATGTGAAGTTGATAAAGAGACGTTTTGCTCTCCGGCATGTCGTACTTTGAGGTATTAAAATTTTCACCACTCTGGCTTGAAGCCCAGTTCCAAACAGTGCAAAATGGATCTCCTCTAGGCGCTGTGTTGAGTGTTGATTGAGACAGACGAACCCAATTTGCAGACTTATCCAGTAAAACCACGCTGCTCTCCCTGCAGGTGGTCGACACAATGAAAACAAGATCATTTGTAATTATATCCTGCAGGCTACAGCCAGATGCTTTGTCAAAAAAGTAAGCACACAGAAACAGAAATGCTAACATATAAAAGACTAGATGTAATGGCAAAAGACTTTTTAAATGGTTATTGTTATTTTGACTGTAGCAGCCATGAAACTAAACTGCTCCAACTCACTGTTTGCTATCCAGATAAGGATGGGGCTCCTGGCAGGGTTTCCAATGTATGTTAATGAGTAAGAGTGTTTCATGACCTTCTCTGACTAAAAAGCAGAATTTCCATGACCTTCTCTATAAATAATTGTACAATATACAGCCACCAAACAAAAACAAGGTGTTTTAAACCAATCGATCTGTAATCTCTATTTTCAGGTTCATGTCTTTTCAGTTCAACAGACTTTTTATTAACAGATTTTGTCCACAAATATCAAATTCCCTGACTTTTCATGTCTTGAACAGGCTGTATTAAAATGCCATTACTTTCCGGAAATTCCATGACCAGTGGGAACCATGTCCCAGGAGATATTTTGTTTACAATTGCTTATGACTAGCGGGTAAATTACTAAATTATAGTTACATACTTTCTGCCATGCATGTACTGCAGGGGGAAGAGATTGCGTTCAAGCAAAGAGCTGGTGTGACATCTACTGACAGACTGCGATAATCTAAACAATCTTCATGCATCTGGAGTTACTCTGGAGCTGAAAGAGTCTCGGTGAAAACATTATTGTTCTTTTTTTCTTTTATTTTCTTCTTCCTTTTCTTTGTCCTGCTGTTATTATGGGTTACCTTCTTTTGACCTCTGAGTGTTCTTTGTGTTTCTTTGTGTTTTCTTGTTTTACTGACTCTGTTTCTAAGCTCAAAAAGCCTTTTTGAGTCAAGGACAAGCAAGACACGAGCACGCAAACACAACACAACACACACAGCTTTTCATACGCAATTCTCAACTATGCTTAAATGCTGCTTATTTGGCTACAACAGCCTTGAAATGCTTTGCAACTCACATAACACACACACACACATACTTACATTTCCATCAAAACCCTGACTAATAATTATACACAACAAAGGATGGGCATCAAACGCTTTATCAGGCCTCTTGAGGGATCTGAATCATTAACAGCCCGCTGGTGAACACTAACACAGTCGGCTTTTCCTGAAGCTGTGTACCACTTACAGCAGCCCAGGAGGACCGTCTGGTAATTGTGACACACTTTTCAGATGCTGACTGGCCCCTCTTTTCAAAAACAGACCAGATTTCTAAAGCTCTATGGGTGATCACAATGTTGTAAGCACTGCCACACTGCCACCTAGTGTCTATGTGGGGAACATTCAAATTCAAATAGTTTAATGCATTGGCATAACTGTTGTTGGACAGGGTTGTCAAAGCATATTGTTGTAAAAATAAATATATAAATGGATAAATAAATAAATAACATCATATTACAAAGTATGTATGTAAACATTTACAGCAACAACAACAAAGATATGCTACTGTCAACAATGAGGGTGTAAAGGAACACACACACGACCACATGTCTATCTGTCATATATTCCTCTATCTATCTATCTATCTATCTATCTATCTATCTATCTATCTATCTATCTATCTATCTATCTATCTATCTATCTATTTAGCCATCTAAAATAGTGATTGGCCAGTGAGCCTTTGTAGAAGACCTACTGAGGCCCTATGGTGCGTGGATAGAAGTACCGTATCAACAAAACTATTTGCTACAGCAAGGGTACGCCTAGATTTCTAGGCTAGTAAATGTGAAAATGTCCATATTGTCAAGGGCAACATTACTTTTGAAACATGTGGACTCTTCAATACATATGCTGGTATGGAAGTGTGTTGGTCCAGAAGGTTTGACTTTCTCTCTCTCTCTCTCTGTGTGTGTGTGTGTGTGAAGTTTGTGTGAAGTGTGAATTTTGCAGAGGAACAAGAGAGTTTTCCAGATTTTATTCATGCTTACTTCTTGTAAATTTTTTTAGGCTGAATCTTCAGACCAAAGACATCCTTGTGGGGCCCTTAAAAACCACATGAAGTACTTTTCAAGGTAACCAGAACACAAAAAACTTCAGTGCCAAAGCCCAGTTCAACAATCAGTGGTTCAGCCTCTACATCACTCCCTAAAGATTCACTTCTTCAAGCTTTTATAAATAAAAAAATCTGTATTCACGTAATTTCAAATTGCATCATTTATATATACATTACAGTATATTTAGATGACGCAACAGACACACACATGCACACACACACATACATGCACGCACGCACACTCACAAGCACACAGGCACACACACTCATACACACACACACACAAATCTGGAGTGGTGTGCACACACTCATACACACACACACACACACACACACACACATACGCACGCACACACAATTGCAAGCACACGCGCACACACTCATACACACACACACACAAATCTGGAGTGGTCTGCCGATAGTCAATCTCTGTCACCTGCAAATTCAATGGCGAACGATGCAGAAATTTTCAAGCAAACATGACTGGTAGGTAGGTGGGCTTGCATTCCCTTCCTGTAGAGGCTGCCAAAACCCTTGATGGGAAACACACTTGTGACAGACACAGGTCCAGATGCCTGCTAATAATTCAATTGCAGAAGGCACTGCTGTAAATGTCATGGGTGTCCAATAGAAGTCTTTGCCCTTTGAAGTTCTCTTCAGTAGTAGTGTTTTAGCTCAAGGATACGTTGTGCAAGTGCGGTGTGTGTGTGTGCATGTGTGTGTGTGTTTGTGAGAGTGTGTGTGTTGAAATTAGTGTTTTAGTTGTGTGCATGTGTGTGTGTGCTGGTCATTATCAAGCTTCTTAGCACACCCCAGAGGACAGAAACTCAATCATGCTGCCTAAGAAAACTAATAAGAGTTGTAAACAATAGCAGCGTCCCAGAGGGAACATTTAGAACCCCCTAACCCCCCCCCCCCCACACACACACACACACACACGCACACACACATGCACACACTCACACATCCCACAAAAAGAAAAATAAGAAGGAAAAGACAAAACACTGGAAACATTGCAGCAATAAATCTCATAAAAAAGCTGTGATTCTTCTACGTCACAAAGTAAGTTTCTAATATAATGCGAGCAGAAGAAAACTAACTCACGGAACCAAAACAGAAACACAAGAAGGACACGACTCCACAGAGCAGAACCCTGTTCAGAAAATGACCTGTACATCTAGCTGTGTTCTAAAACATTACAATTCAATGACATTCATGGGAATAATGTGGAGAACGATTCCATTGAAACCCAGAGGACTACAACACTGCTTCATATCTGTTGAATGACCACCAAGGTAGCCCTCAGTAAAGCTGCTGGAAGTTACAGGACTACCCAGTCTGCTGGTTAATTTCCAGTCTACCACTCCATAAAGTGCAGTAGGCTATATCTGTAGCTTGTAGAATATCTTTGGTTGGATACTGTTGTGGATGGGAAAAAAATCGAATAGTCCTGTTTGCTGGTCTAGTTTAGCAATGGCCTAGTTTACAGTGTAACTGTAGTAACTGCACCCTCTAGTGGGTAAAGCTGGAAGTTAAGATCAATAATTTGATGAGGAAGAAAGCTGACCACTGTGCATGCAGTATAATAGTATGAATAACCACAGTAGCCTAGCATCGGCAAGACCAGATACTACAACCTCTGAAATGTATTCATATTATAATAGAACAATTTCCTCTAGATCCCTTAACAGGCCTATGAGGCATTTTGTACACCATAGATGAATAGCAAGATTATATCCTACAAAACCCACTGTAGCCGTTTTTGTCTTTTGTAAATAACGTTGCAATTGTTTCGTGCACATTGGTGACCTGAGGACACAAAGCAGCAGAATGCTGTGCTGTTAATAATATGTAGGCCTCATTAGCACAAAACAGTCTGCTTAAAATCACCTTGTTTTAACACAGAACTGGTATCGTGTGTTGATTGGCTTGAAGCCCGGGGCGATAATGAGTTTTTCTGCAGACTTGCAATGCTGCCGTTGCCGCCCTCCCTCTCTCTCTCTCTCTCTCTCTCTCTCTCTCTCTCTCTGTGTTTGTGTGTGTGTGTGTGTGTGAATCCGTTACATATGCAGTGCGGAAATCCCCTCTCCGCCGCTGTTCGTTCAGCAAGGTGGCTGAGCCACGGCGCGAATGGAAATGAGCCATCTTTCTTGCTCTCACACTCTCGCTTTCTCTCTCGTTCCCTCGCTTTCTCTCTCTCCTTCCCTCACCACACACACAAGACGGATTGATGCGTTATCCGCAGGGAAGGAGCGGCTCCTTCGCCAGCGGATTTTATGGGCATTCCTCATTGGACTGTCGGAGGTGATAACTGCCGCTGCGGCGGAGCCATTCATCACGGCGCACTTCCCGCCGGCCGCGCAGCCTCTAGCCTCTTCAAAAATGAATCAACACCAATACATCAAGGGTCGTTTGCGCAGACCGTGTCCAAGCGCACGCCCAACTCCTCACTCCAAATTCGTGACACTTTTTTTTCTACTTTTCTTTCCGCAACCAAATGAGCGCAGAGCCGTTAGAACTAGAGACAGATGGTAATCAGTGCTACTTGGACCCACCATCCATCAAAAGCTCATCACTTACAGGGTTCACACGCACTGCACTCTTTCACCATACGAAACTTATTGGCATGGTTGGAACTTATCGATCTATAGCCTACCAGCTGAGCAGTGCAGTGTGTGATCAATTAATCAATTTACACCTGTCACAAACACATTTATATATATATATATATATACACACACACGCACAACCCCCCCCCCCCCCCCACACACACACATATATATATATGCAATTGTGATAAAAGCACATTAAGCGAATTGAATATTCAAATGTACACAGTTATTCACAAGGTTCAGTTTGGCAGAGGGTTGCTGTAGTTATTATTCAGCACCGAGGTGTCTGAGCACACTCACACCCAGACACACACACACACACACTTGCCATACACCCACGCATAGAGACAAGACTAGAGAGAACGCTCTCTTTTTTTTTTCTTTTTGCTCTATCCCTCACGTTTTTCTGGAGTAAAGCCACTGAGGTGAGCTTTGAGGAGCAGACAGATAGAGACGGACGGACGGACGGGGGGTGGTAAACTGAAAAAAAAAGCCAGCCTGAAAGGGCCTGAAATAGTCGAGGCGAAAAAGCATTAAAACCCAAGCAGAGAATCTGAAGCATTCAAAGAGACAGAGACAAGAGTCACCAGAGACATGACACGGAGATGCGGGGAGAGTCCAAGACATGCGGGGGGAGAGAGAGAGAGCTCAAAGCACAGAGAGGACTGCGAGGCCAGAGGACTCCGAGAAGACCAGAGACGTGACACTGAGTTGCAGGGAATAAGAGACAGCAAAAAGCACAGAGAGGACTGCGAGGCCAGAGGACTCCGAGAAGACCAGAGACGTGACACTGAGTTGCGGGGAATAAAAGACAGCACAAAGCACAGAGAGGACAATAAGGCCAGAGGAGGCAGAGAAGACCAGAGACGTGACACTGAGTTGTGGGGAGAGTCAGAGAGAGAGAGAGAGCACAAAGCACAAAGAAGACAGTGAGGCCAGAGGACGAGGCAGAGACAAGCAGAAAGATGAAGAGGGAACGAGGCAGCCAATAGAAGAATCTGAAAGCGCACAGAAAAGAGAGAGAGAGAGAGGGATGGAGGGAGAAAGAGAGAGAGACAGGGAGAGCAACATTAAGGGCAGGTCAGGCAAGGGAGGTCAAGGAGTCACACAGGTAGCATATAGCATATAGAGGAGTTGCTCAGCAATGGGAATGTTTAGAGCTTGACTCCTCCTGAGTCTGTTGAAGTCTGGCAGATTCCGCCACCAGTGTGTGTGTGTGTGTGTGTGTGTGAGAGAGAGAGTGGGTAACTGTCAGACATTTGTCAGTAAAGAGCTTTGAGTGCTCGGAGGGGTAGAAAAGCATTACATACTATAAAGTACAGGCAGTCCATTTGCCATTTAAGTTCACAAGGCAACCTGTGGAGGAATAATCATAGAACCTGTGAAGAGGGAAGGACATAAAGCACTTTACCCACTAAGTCTGTCTCACATAAACCACCAGAGGCACAGAAATCAAAATGAGCCAAGCACGTCCCTATGATTTGTGTTAGCCAGTTCATTCTGGTTCAAGTAGTCATCTTCTAACAGAGCCAGTGTTTTCCCACTTCGGAGTGCTTTGGAGACTGTAACAAAATTGGTTGTCATGGAAACCATCAGAGCACAGCAGAATACTATAGAATATCAAATAGGAAGATGGTAAGCTAAAAGGGAATGTGTTTTGAAAAAAAAATGTGTATCTGCTTTGTACTGTACAGTATGTCTCTCTGGATAAAAGTGCTGCCTGAACGTAAAAAAAAAAATCTTTTCTTTCTTTGTCTTTGTCTGTCTTTACAGACAGCAGCTTTAAATTGAAATTTCCGTCACTCAACTGGTAGGTGCTAACAAAGCTAAGGTCACAGCGTCAAACTCAACAAGCACTTAGCACGTCTTCTGACAGACATATGCTTTCTTTTATTACAAGTATCTCTCAATACAACTGGTATATGAATAAAATAACAATAAACTTCTTCTCATTGATGTCTGTACTCACTGCAGAAATTCTCTCTCTTACAAACTCGTTAGCTCACTCAGGCTGATGGTCCAATAATGTATGCTTAGATGGGGCATAAAAGCAGCTATGAATACCAGCAGAGCAAATCTTGCTGGGAATAAAAGCAAATGTGAAAAAGCCTTGGACCAATATGGCAGCACAGACTATAAACAGTTTTTCCACATAGTCACAAACGAGCAAATCCAAGGTCTAGAGACATGAAAAAGCAGAGAGGTAGAGAAAGGAAAGAGAGAGAGAGAGAGAGAGAGAGACGAAGGCAAAAGGGAGAGAGAAGGGAAGGACAGGACGCTCTCTCTTTCTTGCAATACTTTGCAAGAAAGAGAGAGCAAGAGAGACATACAGTCAGAGAAATAGCAGGAGCAAGAGAGAGACAGAGACAGAGAGAGAGAGAAATAGACCCAAAGAGAAAGGCAGACAAATAGACAGAAATATAGAGAGAAAGAGACAGAGATAAACAGACACAAAGAGAGAGGCAGACAGAAAGAGAGAGGGGGGATAACATTTTTGTAAAAGTCTTTATTACAAACAAAATTGTATTACAATAAGAGAATAAGAGAAACAGACAAAATAGATGGAGGTACACAGACAGACAGAAAGAGAGAGGAGAGAGAGAGAGAAGAACACAGGCAGGGAATAAGACAGTGAGTGCAGAGCTCCATGATCGCTGAGCTCCAGGAGGGAGGCTGAGAGGCAGGGGCAGAGGCAGAGGCACCCAAGGCTGTGTGCACAGATGGTGGGGCTTTAAGGATGAGATGAGGGCCCGTAGAGAAGACAACAGGCACAGCAGGGCAGGGGCATATGCCTCCAGCCATACATACACACGCACACACACACACACATACAGTCCACATACACATATACACACACACACACTTTGATACCTTTATTTGGATGGATCTAAACACAAGTTGGCAAACTGGCACTCACAAAGACACAACCACAATAAAGAGAGCAAGAACATACTACATATCAACAAATAGGTAACAGAAAGACATGCACAGTCTTTCAGCTTTCAACAACTATGGAACCTCACACATCCACACTGAAAAACAAACATTTGCGGATTTGCAATCTCCTTTGGGATCACTTAGTCTCAGTCTAGTCTATCTGCAAACTCAGCAGGCTGAGGCCAGATAACTCACTAGATTCTCTCTCTCTCTCTCACATACACACAAACAAACAAACACACACACACACACACACACACACACACACACACACACACACACACACACACATATACGCTCAGGTGTTCTGATTATTTTCTTATCAGATGCCAGTTTTGACTAATTCAGTTCAGTTCAATGTTACTGATTTATATAGATTTATTGTGTGGAATTAGCTACACACAAAGCTCTTAGCTCTTAGCTCCCTACATCGAGAGAGAAAACAGCAGTGGGATGGCACATCTACCCACCCATCCCCCACCCCCCATATACACGTGCACACACACACACACACATGCACACACACACACACAGCGACCCACTCACAGCCTGTGGAGAGGCCTGACAGGACCAGTGGGGAGTCGAGTGGGCTGAGTGGTCCCCACAGGTCCTCTTGTCAGCAGCAGTGCTTTAGCGAGAGCAAAAACAGGGACAGGGAAGTGGTCCCATGCATTGTTTTTAGTAGAGTAGAGTAGAGTAGACTTACTTTATTGATCCCGAAGGAAATTAAGGATTAAGGTTTTATAATCTTCAGGTTTGTTTTGACAGTGGGGGAGACATGGGGTGGGGTTTAGGACGTGACCACGGGTTGGATTTGAACCCAAGTCACTTGGCACTTGGTCTCAAATGTGATTCGGATGCTCTCGCCACTTGCACCATAGTGCCCCCTCTTCAATTTTTGGTTCTGTGTCTAACAGACAAATTGACAAACACAAAACAAAACAAAACAAAACAAAAACCGAACAAAATACTTTAACTTTAAATTAAAATAAAAATTAATTATCGTCTTGGAGCAGCATGCACCTACTATCCCGATATAAGATCCAAAACATCCAAACTGAGAGTACACAAGGGAAACCACGAGACTCAGACAGGGTTGGGGGGTTGGGGGCTGCGGATGGGACTCATGGAAACCCTGGAGAGTGAAGTGACAGACAGAGCCAGCATGGAGCCCGTCCGCCTGCCTGCTTCACTGATCCCCCTTGTTGGTTATCGCTGCCACCGTCCCCACGTACACAAGGGGATTGGATCAAAGGCAGAATCAGCAGGAGAGATCTGAGTTCCTTTTCCTCTCATGTCCACGTGATGTAGCTACTCACATGGATGTGTCGCTCAACTGACAATTGGGCAACCCGGGTGCGAGACTGTGTTGCTTTGGATAAAAGCATCTGCTAAATATCAGTCATTTTACTTTACTTTTGATACTCGCTTCCCAACCTTAAGACTGCATGGAGGGTGAATCACGCCAGTATATTCATCTGACCGATGCACTCTGTGGCCATGTTTATGCAGTTACCAGATGTTTCAATCCATGACATGCATGGTGTGTTTACATGCACTTCAGTATCACAAATATGATTAGGATATTGAAGTATCCCGACTTTGTTTTTGTGCATGTAAACACTTTTCTCCAAATTTATTTGCCTTAGTATTCCAAATGATTATCCCCAAAAAATATCCCAGAGTACAAAAAAACACATTGTTGCATGTAAACACCTTATCCTGGTTTCTGACAATTGCTGAAAAGAATCTAGAGCACTACATACAAGATGGATTGTTGATTCGAAAGACAATCAAGCGTTCTCACCAAAGTTTCGAAAGACCGACACTTGATTGTATTTGGCTGTAGCTTATCCTCATTTCTCAAAACTGGGATATAACTGGGCTTATTATGCAAAGATGGGACCAAATCCACACCTGTGAATTCAGCTCAGGATGTCATGAAATATATGATAAGTGTAATGGCAGCCATTCGGACACTTTTGGAAATAGAACAGTACACTGCAAATGCATATTTAGATGTAGTTAAATGCTCATGTGTAGTTTACATGCTATACAGATAGTGAATTATGTTAGTTTGAAGACTCACTGGGTTGTGAGAACCTTGCTATTCCAGTCACAGCTGGTTACTACCTCTGCCACACTATAGAGAAAATGAGGGAATTTGAGGGCATTTTCAGCTGAACCAAGGACCTTAGTGGGAAAAACTTTCAGACCTAATTTAGAACTAGGGGAAAATAATACTTAAGAGACCCACCAGTGGAGCTGAAATTATCCCACCTTTGGGACGAGATGAGCTCCGGCTGTTTTTCCCAAAAACTGGGAGCCAAGGGCTGGCTACCCTCATTTGTAAGACAACAGGGCTCTGCTGCACTAAGGCCACCACTAGACCCACACAAAATTTGGCCATGATTAGCCCCAGGCTCAACCCCCCGCCCCTACACACACACACACACACACTCCCTCTACACCTCCCCAAACACACACAGACACACTCAAACAAACACACACCCTCTACACCTCCCCAAACACACGCACACACACTCACACAAACACACACACATACACCGAAACACACACACACACACTCACTCTCACCCTCTACACCTCCCCAAACACACACACACACACACACTGTCACACAAACACACATACACACACACACCCTCTACATCCACACCCACACTCTCTCTCTCTTTCTCTCTCTCTCTCTCTCTCTCACACACACACACGCACACACACTCACACACTACCCCTCCTCAAACACACACTCAGACACTCTCTCTCTCTCTCACACACACACACATACACACACACACACCAGCTGGACACTGGACCTGAATAAGGAGACAAATGTGCGATCCACCAGGAGAAGGAGTTGGGAGAGCACTGGTGCTCGTTCTTTGTGGCACTGCCTTGGAGCGCTTCAGTGCGGTACACTAACCTTGAATCCATTATCTCTGCATCAGGGAGCCTAAACTAGACAAAGAGCAGACTGAAAGCAGAAGGTGTGGGTCCTATACAGCTGTGTGGTAGTTGAGGTGAAGTCCTTCCTCCCTATCTCCTCCCACTATAAAGTACTTCGGGTGTCCGGAAGAACCCTTATATATAACTGTAATCTATTAGGTTATTATTAGGTTATTATTATTGTTGACAGCAATACAAGTACAGATTGCATTTCAACATTAGTTATAGTTAATTAGATAATATTTTAGAAAAGACATGCATGTAGAAGTCAAATCCAAACCAATACCAAAGCCAGGAACAATCCAGAAATATCTAGTTCTATCTCTAGTTAGAGTTTGGGCAGTGAAGGCTTGCTTGCCTCCCTCTGTGTGAACATGAGTGTGCGTGTGTGTTTGTGTTTGTGTGTGTGTGCTCGCACGCACACGTGTATGTGCATGTGTGTGTCTGCATGTCTGTGCATACATTTTTTCTTTGTGCTTGGTTCAGTCATCAAAACAAGGGTTGTTATTTCAACTCATTTGCGACAAAATTAAATCAACCAATCACCAAAAAGCTGGCAGACACTCAGAAAGTAGCATAATACTACATCTCCAAGAATAGCAATTAGCCTGCTAAAGTTCACACTCTGTATGGTTATATGCATTTACTAGATACTTCTATCCATAACATGTATATGCATATGCGTAGCGTGTTTACATGCACTTCATTACCGAGTATGTGATATTTGAAGTATCCCAGCTTTGTGTTTGCACATGTAAACAGCTTTTCCCACATTCAGTAATCCAATAAACCCTAATCCCTAAGAATATAAATAAGACAAACCCTACCCTCTATTAGATCCAGGAGTCAGAACTTAAAATGCGATGCTGTGTTAATTATGTTGTTTTATTCCCTCACAAATGGGAAAGGCAAGAAGAGCTACTATCTGAGTTCATTGCTCTCTTAGTGATCTATTATAATCATGACAATAATTTTCTTTTCCTGCATGCCATCCTTCAAGGCCACCCACACACAAAAAGAAATGGTGATGCTGATGCAATCTAGATAACTGCAAGAAAATAAATGTTCCAGTTATGCAGTTTTGCTGTTTGTTTTCCATCAAGAGAGCCAACTGCTGCCTTGCCACTGTTTGTCTATGCAAGACAGTCAACTGTCATTATCATACACCGTCTCATTGATTCAGTCCATTAGATCCCTCTTTTTTAATAGACTGAGACAGATACAGAGGGAGAGAGAGAGTGAGTAATAATGTTGTTGTAGAAGAACATTTAGCTAAATCGGAAATATTTCAAATGTACTTTCAACTGGTGCTTTGTTCTACCACGTTTTCCTTATGTCTAAAGCTCTGTAGCAAACTAACTGACTGCTATATACCGTAATACCAAAATGCTACTCAAAGAAACAATAACAGCAAATAGTTTTAAATTTTATTCTAGCTTACATTAATGACAAGAAATAATAACAAGTATTATTCTATCTTACATGAATGACAAAGACTACTGTTAATGACGTGAAGAATGACATCACTGGGATGGAGTAAAAAGCTGACAACCAATCAGAATTCATCACATTCACCAACATGAGAAGAGCTGTTGTTTTTCTACACTAAACTGTGTATGTATGTATGTATGTATTGACACTAATACCACTATAGTTATAGTTGTCTTCAAAGTTATTATTTCTGGTGTGAACATCCCTTGACACTGCAGCCTACTATATGTCTATCATTTCATACCTGGACACACAGCCATATTTAAGCGACAGATACATTTATACATCAGGTTCCTAAGCAATGCTCTAAAGGTGCTGACCCCTGCATTACAGAACAGGGCACTAGCACTAGAGCACCTTAGTCTCCTGAGTAGAATCCTTAAGCAGTAATTATAGACAATCTGTAACTTCTGTAGACTTGCCTTTTTAAACTTTGCCCATCGGGGTGCAGTGGAGTACAGCATGCTTTAAAAGTATAGTGGACTACAGTATGCATTAAAAGTTAGATTTTATTTCATCTGAACACAAGGCATAAATGCACAAATCTGTACCAAACTGATTATGAGTGGTGCCCGAATAATGACCAAGGCAATCAAGTAAAATCTTCAAGATTTTGGACACTACACTGGCTAAAGCTATTGACCTATAGTTATCCACTTCATCAAGGACAAGACTTGCCTGCCTTGTCCTTGATGACAGGCACTAGAATGACAGACAACACAGAATCAGGCAGCAGTCCATGAGTCATAAAGTCAGTAAAACGAATGGCAAGCAGTGCTGCAGCCTTAGGCCTTGCAAACATGAGGTGTTCTGCTGAGATGTGGTCAGAGCCACTCGCTTTATTATCAACTTGCTGGTTCATTGCATAATGTACTTCACTGAAAGTAATTCATGTGTCCCTGTTGGGGATATTACTCATTTCACAGGGGTCACTCTTAACCCAGTTAAATAAGGTAGAGTAATGTTGCCTATTATAGATGCCAAGTTTAAAACAAACACACAAACAAAGAAACAACAACAAAAATAAAACACTTACAACAATTGATAAATGTTAGGATCCTCTGTGTTTTGGTAATGGCACAGATTGCACTGACAACTACCAGATGTCTGACTGCCACCATGTCACAAGCAAACCTATTACACAGTAGAACAGTTACACTAAGACAAGACAATACAGCAATACTGCAATAATGGAGTAGATTACTGCTTTTCACAATGTACCAGTATTTCACAATGTGTAGAAAGGTGCATCACATCCACTTTACGCTGGGTGACAATACATTGGTTACACTCACTTCAAATAAATCCCTCTGTCCTGGCCCATACACGCAAACACACACACACACACACACACACACACACATACACACACACACACACCAGGGAGCCCGGCAGTACAGTAATCCCTCTTCTCTGATTCATCACACACATGCACACAAAGTCACACATGCACACACAAACCCATCTCTACAAATACACACAGACAAACACAAATACTGTACACAGGTTGATAAACACACACACACACACACGGGTGTGCACAGGCGTGCGCACACACACACACACACACACACACACACACACATGAACACACACCCACACAAAGCACTGTCTCTCCCTGAGTCTTCAGTACAACTCTTGACATTTACTCGAGAGACAAGAAATGACCCACGAGGAAGCTGGCAGGTGCATGCAAGTCATTGTCTGAACAAACAACAGCATTACAGCCGATAAGCAGAGCACTGGGCCATTTAAACGACTCCAGCTGAGGACCACGTCTCTCCAAAAGGTCACCCCCCTGAAAAACACTGTTCACCCTTCCAATCCACTGATCCTCTGTCAGTGAAACCAGGAGCCGAGTGCCTCCAAATTACAATAAAGCCCTGAGATTAACTTTATTTATTTATTTATTTATTTCCGATATGACCAATAAACAACACACACTGGACAAAAAGATGATGGTGGATTTGTCAGACAGTACTAGGCTATTTGACTGGCTTATGGTCCCTGACAACTGAATTGATGAATTGCACTGGTGAAGCACACTAGATTATCACAGTGGCAAACGCACATTTTGGAGAAGCTCAAGGTGGATTTGTCAGTCTGTAGACTACATTACTGACTTGCGTTCTTTGATAACTGAACTTATGAATTTATGTAAGACTGTTGAAATTGCACAAGGAAAGCCAAGTTAATGCCTGAAAGAAGACAAAGCTGGTATTATCAGGCTCTCAGACCAGAATCCATGAGTTTCCATGAGTGCTAAAACTGAAAGTGAGCACAAGTGAAGAATGTTGTGGTTCAAGATTTTTTTTAACCATTTCTTTTTTTAATTGCATTTACACATATACAAAGAATCCAACTTTTTAAAATACCTCCACATTAGAGACTCAAACATATCTAGATAAGTGTAAGCAAGCTTAAAGGTAAATTTTTGCTGGCGACAAATTTAACAAAAACAAACTGTTGTTGAGAGTGTGGAACTTTACGCTGTCACTGCCCTGTGACAATAATGAGTCATTGAAAAGAATGCTGCCTAACTTCAATAATAACATTGACTTTTACAGGAACCAAGCGTACACAGGAACCTCACTACCATGTCAACACACGGTAGAGCTCAAACTCCAGTAGAACTTTGAGTTGATATCGAAGCAACATCTGCACCGTTCCAGTTTTTTGATGTACGTGACAAGCTACTTGATAGCCTAGCAGACAGATATTGTATCTCTTTTGCATCATGTGTTGTTGAGCGACACTTGTTGTCTGGACCATAAAATTACCCTCACTGATCCAGAGCTTCGACTGTGACTGTGCCAGACAGGCCTGACAGGTGCCAGCCGATCTGCAACTCACCACACAGACTCATCTGCCTCACCGTCAAATCAACTCAACAGCTTCTCATTCTGAACCTCACCCCTGAACCCCACTTCTACTGACAATTCAAATCCAGAGTGATTTCTCTCTAGTTTGCATCTCACACACACGCGCACACACACACACACAATCTTGCCCTTCATCAGGTGGAACAGCAGTGAGCGAGCTCAGGCTCAGTCTCTGACATGAAAGAATTACATGGAGGTGGGTGGCTGTGTCGCAGCCTTCAAGGTCATGGGGATCAGTGAGGAGGACTGATGGCTCATTAGCAGAGCAGTCCAGCTGGGACTAGGGGCAGAATGAGTGAAGTGTGTGTGTGTGTGTGTGTGTGTGTGTGTGTGTGTGTGTGTGTGTGTGTGTGTGTATGGGAAGGAAAGAAGGCGTGCAAAAAAGGAGTTCACTGAAGCACATGGACATCCAAATATTCTTTCCTTTACAAAGAGAGGAGGTACAATGGCAATGGTGCTACATTCACCAACTGTTCTTGCTAGAACTAGAAAAGCAGACCTCCGCCAAGGCAATATTGGGTCACTGACCCAATATAAATTCCAGGCGGATCAACATCAAAATTTAATCATCTGTCACTTGTCCTATTACCCACGTTGTCTGAAAATGTCATCCAAATCTGTGCAGTACTTTTCAATGTATCTTTATCACAGACAGACAAACAGACAAACACTGGCAAAAACATAACCTCCTTGGCAGAGGTAAAAATGTTTGTAAACCCTACTTATGCAGTTTTCTTAAAGAGCCTGGTATGAGCAATGTGTACTTATGTGCTATGATGTACACTACAAAGTAGTTCTTATGTACCTTATGTACCTTCACAAGCACTCGAGCCCTTGAGTACTGGTTGGCTGACTGATCTTTTACATGGAACCTTATGAACATATTTTAAAAAAATCTTAGTGAATCAGTGAATCAGGCCCAATATTTCCATTAAATAGGAAGATGACATGAAAAACTACATTTTCACATTTTCCCCACCTTTCTTAAAGGCACACCAGGCAGCATTTTTAGACTAATTTGTCAGCTTTGTAGTCACATAGTTAAATGAATGGAGGCTCTCGCCTCTAGTGTAGGTTCCGCAGTTACTACACTTGCAGGATCTGAGGATGTTGTTGATATTTTTTCAAAAAAAAAATATATATATATATATACACACATACATCTATACATCTCTGTATTCCTGTGACCTCCTTCGTGAAACATTTTCCACTTTCACAAGAATCTCAGACTGGAGAGCTGGATGGAGAGTGTCGTGCCACAAAGTTGGTGAAACACACACACACACACACACACACACACACACACACACACACACACACACACACACACACACACACACAGACAAACTGACCTAGGCCTTCACCCCCTCCATGTTACCATAAGCCCAAAACCAGCAGAGGTCAGATACTGCCATATGTCTAGCAGCAGTACAGCCCAGCAGGACAGTATGGACACAGTATGGACACTGTATGCCTGCTGCCTCTTTTATCTGTCTTTATCTTTATCCTCTCTCTCTCTCACACGCACACACACACAGCATATTAATTCATGCTGTGCATGTTGCACATACATACATGTATGACACATATAACAGAGTGCACATACAAACTTCACATTTATTACACACACATAACATACACATACTGATATATACACACACACATATAACATACACATATACTACACATACATTCAACTGGTTGTTTTGATCATTTTGAATATGTGAATATTTGATCGACACTATGGCATGTTTGCATCATAACAGGACATGTTTCACACACACAAATACAGGCACCCTTCTACGCCCACACACACACGAACGCACACACACACACACACACACACAGACTCCCTCTCCACCCCACTGGACATTTGCATTGGGAACATCCATTACTGAAATTAAGATTCCACTCATCTCTGAGTTTTCTCCTGTCTCAGCTAAACAGCTCTGGATTAGAACTGCAGCAGGAGAGGAGGTGACGATACAAGGAAAGACTTATTTTCGCCTGGTGGTAATGCGCTTTCCTTGAACCCCAACTCCATTTTCTGCATGTCTGAGAGACAGGTTGCTATTAAAGCAAGAACCCCCCCACACACACACACACACACTCTCAAACATTTACTGTAGGACACAGATCAATATGGCCCCCTGTTTAATACCCAACTCTAATTTAACACTTCATTGCTTCCCTGCAATGTCATGACAACAACCAATAATGGTCTCTCCCTCTTCTGTTTTCTGTAGGAATTATGTTTTCACACACACACACACACAAAAGGCAAACAAGAAAATGCTCCTCGACCAACTAACATGATTTAAACCACCATGCAATGGCAGCCGTGACATTTTTCAAATGTGTGTGTTGTTATGGCATTTGGAGAGGAGTCACAGCAAAAGAAAGAGCTGTTGCTTTGCTGATGTTGGCTGATTGTATGGTGACAACAGTAGAGGAATTTTAGGTGGAGAGGATTCTAAGAACACACAGACACAGACACACACACACGTCATCACTGTGAATGCATTCTCTGATATGTTTATGTCATCTCAGCACTGCTGTGAAGAACGCTGAGCCCAATATTAGAAATAACGACAATGCTATCATTCTGGAGAAGACAGATGTGATTTTTCATTGCAGCGAAAGAAGAAGCAGACAGAAAAGACACTGTTGTCTGTCTCCAACTAATAATCCTGTCAATCAATACTAATCTCCAATTCAATACAGAGCTAAAATTACAATATTTACCAGATGATGGACATATAGTTATAGTGTTTGTTGACTGATGTGAACTTGTAGGTGGACAAGGTTTGGTTGATTGGCTGAAGGAGGATAGTTATTAAAGTGTTATTGTATTATACAGACCAGCATAAAACAGCATTATGAGCATGCGAGTGGATAAGCACTAGTGCTGTTTGATATATTAGTTTAGCTTGTGTTTTGTCTCATTAGGGGTGACTTTAAAGTGTCGTTACATAATTTATATTCACTTTCTTAATATTTCATTGATATTTATACGATTATGGCTTGGATCTCTTGTGGTCTGGGCTTAATTTGGGTCTGGAATTTGGCGTGATTAGGTGCGTGGGTAGGGTAGTGTGTTATTATTATGTGGTCTTGTTTTAGGTTAATTTAAGATCATTTGAGTACATGTTCTCTGTTGCAATCTGAAGGACTACTGTTCGGTTCCTATGGGTAAGGCTGGGGCTGTGGTCTAAAATGTGTTTCGCTTTGATGGTGAGTTGTTTTGATCTGAGTATTTGTGGTTATTCCAGTATCTAAGCCTCAGTGAGTTCACTTGTATACACTGTGTGTTTGTGTATGCATGTGAGTATGGACATTCGTGTGAGTGTGTGTGTGTGTAAGTGTTTGTGTGAGAGTGCGTATGTGTGTGAGCATTTATGTGTGTGAGTGTGTGTGTGTTTGTGTGTGTGTGTGTGTTCCTGGCATTACCACTGGGGTGGTTCAACTTGACTGCATTTTAATTAAGGTGGTATCTCTCCGTCTCCCAATCATCCCAACACCCGGCGGTCTCCTGTGAAGTCAGCTTTTCCAAATTCCCACCCCCACCCCCACCCCCCGCTCCCACCTATCTCCCCCTTTCCCCCAACCCCTTTCTCACAGCATCATATATTTTTCTCTTCTTTTCAGGTGAAAAGCAAACATCTCGACCGATTAGAAGATGAAACACTTCCTTAAGCTTCCCCACCTCCCCGCATCGACACAAAGGGCCTCATAAGATTTTGAGAGATAACAATGATATTCTTGAGCCCCGACAAAGTGTCGGCGGTGGGCAGAATATCTGGTTGAAGTCGTCAGCACACAACAGAGTAGTGTGGAGGTAGGGGTGGGGGGTGCGAAGGAGATGTTGCAGTTGGAACGTACTGTCACATCTTAGCGCGGTGTGAGCCAGCATGCTAGTGCGGGGCAAAGTCGACTGCCGGCTGACAGGTGCTATTTAAATGACAAGAGAGCAGAGGATTAAAAGATGACAGGATGGTTGCTTTTTCTTTTTTGTTTTCTTCTCTTTCTTTCTTTTTTTCCGTTTTCTGAAGAGCACTAAGACTGAAGGTTTCAGTTCTTTCCTGCTGTCTCTCTCTCTCCTTGCATAATCCACTCAGAGAATGCACTCTCTCTCTTTCTCCCTCTCTTCTCCCTTTCTCCCTCTCTCTCCCTTCATAATCCACTCAGAGACTCTCCCTATCTCCTTTTCTCCCTCTCTGTCTTTCTCTCTCTCTCTCTCTCTGCATAATCCACTCAGACTCAGAGAATGCTCTCTCTCTCTTGCTCTCACACTCCCCCTCTTTCCTTCTCTCTCTCTCCCTTTCTCTCTGCCTCATCCTTTCTCTATCTCTCTCTTTCTCCCTTTATCTTCTCTGTAGTGGAAAACATGACAAGAGTTCTCAGCGTGTTTTCGCTAAGGCTTGGACTACTGTTAAATGCTGAAATGCAACATTCTGCAGGGCTGTTCTAGAATGATTGGAGTGACTCAAAGATAAGTTTTTTTTAACAAAGCTTTGACCAGTACTTAAAAATAAACACATTTCTACAACTTTAAATACATGTATTTCTGTGTCCTGGTTTCCATAGATATCTCTTCATTGCAGCATATCAGAGGTATTACTGCTTAGAAGATCAAAACTGAGCAAGATTTTCCTTATGGAGACTCCTCTTGTGTACAATGTACAATGTTGTTGCTGTTTCTTTTTAATCTTTGACTGTAGATGAAGCTCTGGAGATAAATCACAGTCTTGCCTGGTATGCCTTTAACAATATGCTTCACTACACTTTCAGTGTTGTCAGATCACTGCAGTGTTGATTCTACAGATTTGGTTTTGCTAGTAGGAATCCTATTTGTGATCCACGATGAGTCCAGTGTTCAAATTTTAAACTCATTTAAAATTCTGTCACAAAAACCACACAGAGGAAGCCATTATGGGGGACTGACAACCAGAGGCACAATATGCACTCACAAGACACGCTAGCTATATGTGATAACAACAACAAACAACAAACAAAAAAACAAACAAATAAACAAAGGACATAATGCCGCAGGAGGAGCCCCCCGATGAGTTGTGCTTGCCACTGTAGTGCATCTTCCATAGCAACAACAGATGGAAGGCCTAAAATGGGGATGGGTCTTCACCAAGACATGACCCAAGGTCATATGCTCACACTCTACACATACATGTCCACCTGTCCCGACCTTTATGATACTTTCATGAACAATGAAAAAAAAAAGAAAATTGCGTCGCTAGGAGACTGTGGTTGGTCATTGGTTGGCCTGATTGTGGAGCTTCAGGTGCTGATTTATGCCACTGCATCTCTGACATACTCTCATTTCATACACACACACGCACACACACACTCAAACACTCATACACACACCCACACATACAAACACACACACACACATATACTGTAAATGTACACACACACAAACACACACACCTCAATCTCTCTCATCTTTGATGGCAATGGAGTGAGGTGGGGTTGAAGGGGTGACTGTCTGAAGTCGCTTTACACACACACAGAAGAGCAGGTAGGGAGACACAGAGAGAGAGAGAGAGAGAGAGAGAGAGAGAGAGAGAAAAGGAAAGAGCAAGACTAAGTGGTGCAATTACTGCCATTCGCTGGGCACGCTTCTAAGCCACTGAATGTTGTCTGTCTCCACTTTTCTGTCCATGGCTATCACTCTATCTCTCCTTATCTTTTTCTACCTGTCACTCTCTCAGTCTCTCTCTCTCCCTTTCTCTCTCTGTCTCAGTGAAATCCTGCCCCCTCTTTGGCTTTGTTTTCCTTGTGGGTTTGCAAAAAACAGTATTCTTGCACTTCTGAGTGCATTTTGTGTATTATGTGGGCTGTTGTGTGTATAGTGAATGTTATTATACTGACTTTGTGCTATAAGGTGTATTATACATGTATTATATAGTACAATTCTACAATGTGAAGAGGTACATTAAACCCTTACAACACATTTATAACAAAATAACATATTTTTAAATTAGTGTTGTCAATATCTTAAAAAATCGAATTAATCACAATAGAAAATGTAAGTTAATCATGATTAATCACAATTAATTGCACATTGAAAGTTTCAGAATTCTCCTTTATTATTTTTTGTGAAGAAAGAATGTCAAACATGCCCCTTGTTAGCACAGGCTTCAGTAAAGTGGCGCCCCTCGGTTTTCTTCACAACCAATGTAAAAGAGTGCGGTTGGCACAGGTTGTCTATGACAGGAGTGCCCAACCTTTTTTGCCTTGCGAGCTACTTTTGGAATAACAGGTCTGAAAAAACTGACCACATCATTTTTTTAATCATCCCCCCACTGCAATCACATCTCAGACACATAAATCTACCACGGTTTGGCCCTACTC
>JAIFZK010000022.1:11295000-11390000 GCA_027481765.1 Tenualosa thibaudeaui
GCCATTTGATCTGAAAGAAAATCCATATTCTTTTGCCCATTTGTTGCTCTACTACAACAGCACTAGCAGTAGCCTGCACCTTGGCCTGCCCAGTTGATGTCACTTTAAACACAATACACAGTGAGTAACGAGAGGCATAATATGAGGTGTGAGCAGGAAAAAAGAGACATTACACAACACACGTGTTTCTCCTCTACTCTGGCTACATCTACTGCTGTAAGCCTCCACAGGCTCAGAGCAGATAACTGCAGTGGATGTGTGTTTGTGTGTGTGGTAGAAAGAAAGAAGGGATTACAGACACAGACAGGTACTAAGTCCAGACAGAATAGGTGGTGTGTGTCTCCTTTGTTTGTTTGTATGCAGCAAAACACAGCCTACCCACTTTTAAATTGGCTCTAGCCTACAGGTGTGTTACAGATGTGCAACACCAAGGCAGAATGGGGAGGAACATCCTAAGCACCTCTCAGGTGTCCCCTCCAGTGTCAAGGAAGCAAAATATGCTTACTTTGCAAATCCTACACCCTGATTAGACTATACTGGGACGGACCACTGCCAAGTTGCTGCCTGAAACGCTCCACACACAAGTCAGATGTCAAATTATTTGCTGCTATTGGACAAGTGGTCTGCTGTTGATTCTGTGGCAAGGATTGCGGGTATTGATCAGTCTCTCTCTCTCTGACCAATTCACTTCTGTGCAAGCGCCTATGTACAGCTATGTTATATCAGCACTGTTGCCTTCCTCACAGCAAGCCCAACCGATTTTATACAGTAATGCGCTGTTTGCAACACCATACCGGAATGTGTATACCGGTAACTCAATCTTCTTAAATACATCACGAGTCGAAACAAAATTGCGCACACTTTATGATAGTATAATATATTTTTAATACGCTTATACTTCATGCTTTGCAGTACAAAAAACGTTGTCCATTATCCCAAAACGAGGGACCATCCTGTTTAGTTCTGAGATAGGGTGTTGGTGAGGCGACTGCAGGTTAATCATTTAAAAAACAAACACAAATGCCTTACCTTTATCTCCTTCGATGACTGGCACTGGATCTGGTGGGAAACTGTGGCTGTTTGGTTCATGTTTGACTGATGCAATTAGTGGTTTCCCACTGCTTCAAATTGAGCAGAACCCCCCAAAGACCGCAGATATTTAGCTAAGAGTCTATGTAATATCCAGTCACGACAGTCTTCAGTATCCTCTACACACTTGGCGTGTTGCACTGTACGGGTGGTATTGTGGCATACCATTCACCGCATTTTCTGTGGAAAGAAAAGGCGAGAGAGCGAGAGAGAGGGTGAGAGAGAGAGAGAGAGAGAAAGAGAGAGAGAGAACTCTGTGTGCGGCCACAAGGAGAGACAACCGCAATGTTCGCTTCGGTCTTGTTGTGACTGACAACTTCCACAAATGAGCTTAAATGTGGAGAAAAAATCGAAACTAAGTCGCTCTGTTGGCCGGGGCTCACTGACTTCTACGATGGGAAACGTAGCCTCCTGTGTGTTTGGAAGGATATTGATTCTGGTTCTCGTTGTCGTTTAACGGCCTTCGGGGAGCTAAACAGTGTTCGCCATAGATAAAGAGCAAGTGTCGATCAAGCATCACAGTAGGCAATGCCTTGAATCATCAGTTCTTTGTGAAATATGTTGTTTAGTGCTGGTAACTAAGATAAGCTGTGTTCTGCTTTAGGCCATATGATCGTAATGGATGGAAAAATTATTTGCGTACAAGGTTGTCAATTGGCAAAAGTTTCCGGTGAGTCAGTTTTGCAAGCGTGGCGAATTGCAGAGCCACAGGATGGCCACTCCGGATGTCAGCGTTTCAGCGCGCAGACAAGTGTCGAGATGCAGATGAATGTGAATGCACACGGGCAGGAGAGAATGCTGTTTGTGTGTGTGTGCGCGCGCGGGTGTGTATATGTGTATGTGTATATGTTACGGGTGCGCAACCGTGCGTGCGTGCGTGAGAGCGCCCGAGGGAAGATGCTTCGTGGATGAGCTTCTCCTCGACATGAGGGCAGCTGTACACGATCATCACACTAGAGACTTCGTTGAGAATAAGTACTAGACGACCCACGCAGGCAGAAAAGCCTTAAGGTCTGTATATGTGTTTGTTTGTTTGTTGTTTTGTGTGTGTGGTGTGTGTGTGTGTCAGTGTCTTTTAGGAAAGACTAAGGAAGCACACACAAGAGAGCAGACAAACACATCGACTGTCTAAGAGGATTTACAGTAAAGATCTGACCCAACTACCCCCCCCCCCCCACACACACACACACACTCCAGTTTCTGAACTGACTCATATCAGACATCTAATGCATCACAGTGACAAAGACAATATAAAAAGTGGTATTCCTCTGTATTAATATTTCACAAGGGCCCAGTGTGATTGATTGAGAAGACCGTCCTCTCTCTGCACCATCATGGCCGTGTCCACCAATTATCTCCCACCTTAAAGATCTAAAGTATAATGGGGATCCCATTAGCACGTCCTAGGGGTATTGATAAATCCCATAGTATGTAAGCTATTAAAAAGAAGAATGGAAAAGAAAACATGGGAGTGACAAAGCGGGAAGCCGGGCTGGTGGGAGAGAGAGAGAGAAAAAGAGAGAGTGGAGAGCAGATTCTGGGTAGCAGGTGGCGTCATGTGGCATTTAAGTGTGCTTCTCAATTGGAGGTTATTTCAGCTGTGTTGTTAGTTCATTTCTGAACAAATATCTGATCCCTGTAATCAACGCGCCAATCTCTAATTGCAGTGGAGACACATGCGTGCGGAGGAGGACACAGAGACAAACACACACACACATGTACTCGTGCACAAACACACACACGCACACACACACACACATTTAGAGGAGGAGGTTGTGTCACACATGGTGGGCGGATGCTTGGTGAAGAAGTTTTCGTTCGCCTCGGGAAGGAATGAGCCCAGCAGCACTTTGAGTGAACAACACATGCACGCACACACACAGACACACACACACACACACACACAGCACTCTCTCTGATCACCTATTGATTGAACACAATGAGCACAATCATATGCACAGCACACAGAATACAATGTTGAAATGGGACATTTTGTGATAAAGGAAACGCAGAAAGACAGATTGAACAAAAACGTGAAAACAAAATAGGCAGAGCATTTTATGGCATCTGGGATAGTGTTATTATTATCCACAGTGCTATTGCCCAGTGTTCCTCCAGATTCACTATTTTTCAGACTAGTTATTTTGATTCGATTGCTAGATTACTACTGTCTGTCATTTAACAGTTTCTATTTTGTTGTCTTGAGCATGTCTCTCTCTCATTGTCACTCACACACACACACACACATACATACACACACACAAACACAAATCTACTCTCAACTGTGAATAGATGTGGTACAGAACAGCAAAATAGCAAAAAAGGCCAAAATAAAATGCAATCTTCTGACACAGAGGAGACATTCATTTTAGGAGAGGAACAGATACAGTGAACAAGAGAATGAAAGAGCCAAGGCTGTTGCTGTAATGGGGGTGTCAGGCAGACTATTGTAGCTGGTTGACCCTCACTAAGCTCGGCTGAAAACTTGCACAAAAGGAAAAGTCATTAATCACAAATGTCTGGTGTCCATTCAGAATGCATGGAGTCTCCCTCTGAACACCACTGCCACACATGCTTTTGCACATACACACACACACACATATGCACACACACAACCACACAGGCACACACACACACACATTTCACCCCCTGGGAGGAGAGCTGGACAGGTAATTACAGACTGCTGAGGGGCCCGAAGGGCCCCCATGGGAAGGCCCCGATGTGGTAAGGGAGGCGGCAGAGGTTTTGGGAGGGCAATGATGCAGGTATGCAGGAATACTCACACACAGATCTGCTGAGAAGGTCTACTGTCCTCGGGGCACGGCTGCGTGTGGCATGCAATGCGTTCAGCTGTGTGACCATTCAGCTGTGTGACACTATTGATGGTGTATCAAGCTGCAGTGCTTGCATCCACCTACACATGGATGCTTTAGTCGCACAAGTATATTTATGAGACTAGTTCAAGGAGACAGAAAGCCACTTATGATTTAATAGAACTCTATTCCTTCATTGACATCAATTATAAGTGTTTTATGCATTTGTCCTACCATGTATCATGTGTGAAATATCAGCTTCAACAAAGGTGTTTTTCAAAATCATATTGCTCTTTTTCAGTCTTTTTCAACCTTTTTACAGAAACCTAAGAGAACAGAAACACAGTTACTGAAACTTACAGGCTTGAAAACACATTTGTTTTTAAGTAAAACAAGATACTTTCCCCAGACAGTAAACGACCACGAGCACCTACCTCCTCGGTTATTTTGTAACATTACCTTTAGTGTCAGCTTTGTAGCTACAGACGCTACTGTGGCTAAAAGAAACTGTCAGTGTATCCCACCTGTACAGTCACTGGCTCCCCATCAACACACCAGTGAGTAGACATTGCATTTTAAATGTGTGAGTGTGTGTGTGTGAGAGAGAGAGAGAGAGAAAGAGAAAAAGTGTGTGTGTGTGTGTGTGTGGAAGGAGGAAATATTGCTGTGAAAGAGAAACAGTTCTGCTGGTGAGTCTCAGGGGGACTAATAAATAAAACAAGAGCTTTGGCTGGGCTGGATGGATGGATGGTATGGGGACTTTTTGGCATCATAAACACCGGTGACAGCAAACACAGAATGTGACAATGAGGTGTGCAGTGGACAGAACAGGGATCTGCTACTGGCAGATGATTCACTGGCAAGTTTCAGCAAGAAGCAAAAATGTAAATAAAACAAAGAAAGCAATAACGCTGAGATTTGCACACCTGGGTTTTTATAACCTCTGTGCGGTGCTCTCTGGTTATTTTTGCTTTTGTCAGCAGCTGTTTAGAGGGAATAAATGCTGGACGGCGACAGGTTGTGGACATTTCAGCTAAAATGCCAATGTAATCACTCCCCTCCATTCCATGGTCGTGAATCAGTGTGTTGATTGGTGGACTTTAATTATGGGTCATTATGTTTGTTTCCCTGTTTCAAGTCAAGGGCCATGTATGAGTCTGTTCACACACATACAGAACACGGTCACCACCTTGCAGAGTTTTAGGTCCCAAACAGAGACCTAAAACAATGCTGACATTGACAGATGGTGGATTAGGGTCCTGTGTAGGGGTGGAAACTTATCAATATTGATGCCATTCAATATTGATTTGATCAATATTGATGCCACTGCCAATCCTGCTTATCAGTCTGATCCTTTATCAATTCTCTTATCAATTCCATAGAGTAGATAAGGCACTATGTTTCTAGTATCAACAGTTGAACCTGTTTAATGTAGTCTGTGTTATTAAAATATATATTATCAAAGGCATGCGGTTCCAGTAGACTGAAGCATTTGGTTCTCGGTTCCCAGTTCTTGATTATACTGTCCAAAATCAGAACCAAAAAAGGCAGATTAATTTGTCACTATTTACAGTTACAGAACAAAAACTAAAATCTAATTTACCCACAAATAGTAAAATAGATGTCATATAATGATTCTACCTCTACTTTAGTGTGCCAGAGGTTACGGTTAGGGAGCGAAGTTGGGAGGTGTGAGTGTTACTGAAAATGTGTTAATGAAAACACACACATCCACACACACACACACACACACACACCAATTTGTGAGATGTGTAAATTGGTTGTGGATAGGCAACAGACTAGAGTGACAAACAATGGCAGTGGTTCTTGGCACCACACACACATACACACACGCACACGCACATACACACCCACACACACACACACACGCCAATTTGTGAGATGTGTAAATTGGTTGTGGATATGCAACAGACTGGAGTGACAAACAATGGCAGTACTTCTTGGCACCACACACACACACACACACACGCACACACACATACATACACACGCACACACATACACACACACACACACACACGCACACACATACACACACACGCACACACACACTCACGCACACACACACACACACACATACAGACACACGCACACACACGCACAGACACGCACACACACACACGCATACACACACACTATGTAGATATACAATCAGAGTACATATGACACGCATGCAGCAATGCTTTCACCTTTTGTAAACAGAAGAAAAACAACAATGTGCTATTTTAGTGATGACTATGACACCACAGAGCCAAACAAAAGGGAACACAACATTATTATGATTTCTGGTAATTAAACACCTTTTGTGGAGTAAAACAAAACATTTGAACACTATTAATTGTCTGAGCAATTTGCTCATTGTTTTTGACTTCTTACCTTCATTTGACATGACAAATAACACTTCAGATATCTGTTTACAGACCACACTCACTGATGCATTATTCAAGTGGACTTGAATGGAGTGTTGAAATCAAATTTTCCTCCGCAAATGATTCTCATTTATCTGCTGGACAGTGGGGAAACACCACACCTGCAAGCTGTGTGTGTGTATGTGTATGTGCGCGCATATGTGTGTGTGTGTGTGTGTTTGTGGTTGGCGATAGAGAGAGATGAAGAGAAAGAGAGAGGGGGAAGAGAAAGGGAGAGAGGCAAAGAGAGAAGGATAGAAAGAGCCAAAAAGAAAAGGTGGGAGAGAGAGAGAGAGAGAGTGGCAGATTAACACTGTGTGGCTTCAGATGGATGTGGCTCTGACGGCGAGTCATTCATCGCTATAATTACACGCAGTGCTGGATCATTTAGTCCTCTCTCTGGAAGTGCACCATTGGGAGCCCTCCCAGCCTCCGCAGTCATCACCACCACCACCTCCATCTCCATCTCCATCGGCCCTCACCTGATTTATTTATTCTGGGCAGTTTCTGCTGCAGTAGTCAGGCAGGAGTCTGTGTGTGTGTGTGTGTGTGTGTATGTGTGCATATATGTATGTATGTATGTATGTGTGTGTGTGTGTATGCATGTGAGAGAGACAGATGGAGATGAGAAATAAAAAGCGTATCCATGTATGTGTCTGTGCATGTGTATGCGTCTGTATACATACGTCTGTACATATGTGTGAGAAATTGTGTTTGTGTGCGAGTGTGTATGTGTATGTAGGTTTGCATGTGTGAGTATGGATTTAGTGTATGTGTGTGCACAGGTGTAAGTCTATAGAGGTATATGTTTGCATAGGTATAGATCTGTGTGTATAGGTGAGTGAGTGTGTGTGTACATGGGAGAGTATGTTATATTGTGGTGTGTGTGACAAAAGAGGGAATGATGGAGATCAACAGTGAGACACTAAGAGTGACTGACAACGAATGAGAGGGTAAATGAATGATACCCAGCGAAAGAGATGGAGAAGAAAGAACTCATCAGCGGAGAGCAGGAAAAAACGGGGGGGGGGGGGTAGAGATCCATCAGCCCACACACACATACACACACACGAGAGAGATAGAGAGTGAGAGAGTGGGAAAGAGTGAGAGAAGGAAAGAGAGAGGTAGGTTGGAGAGTAAGGAGATGGGGAGAGCAGTTTGGAACAATAGAGGATCCATGAACACACACACACACGGGAAAGAGTGAGAGTGGACTCTGTGGCAGAATAAAAGGATTGCATGGACACACATCAGATCATCGCGACATTAAGTATACACATTGTCAGTGCTCAGGAGAGTAATGGCTTGCTGCTACAGCCAGCCTGAATATTGGCAGGGCTGCCTTTGATCACAGGGATGAGTGGGCTGGAGGCAATGTAGAGAGAGGAGAGTATGAGAGAGAGACAGAAAGAGAAATATCAAATACAGAAAGAGGGAGGGAAAGAGAGGGAGAAAAAGAGGGAGAGGGAGGAAGGGAGGAAGAAAGAAAGGTAGGGAGAGAGAGAGAGGAAAGGAGAGAGAGAGGAAGAGGGAGGAAGAGACAGAGAGAGGAAGAGGGAGGAAGGGAAAGAAAGAGAGGGAAGAGAGAAAGAGGAAGGGAGAGAGAAATGGAGGCAGAGATAGAAAAAAAGAGAGAGGCAGGAAAAGAGACAGAGAAAGAAAGAATATGTGAGAGAGGTGTAGGGGGGAGTATAAAAGGCTGCAGTGAGACCATTGCCGTCTGAGGGGGAAAAAAAGAGAAGAAACAACATGAGATCCATGAAGACAGAGCGAGAGATTGTTTCAACAGATACTAAAACTGAAAAAGAGAAAAGGCTCACACCAGGAAAAGAGCTCACAGTGTTCAGTGCTCTGGACAAGTCATGACCTGGAGTGGACAGACTGACTGCTCAGAATACAGATAAGGAGAGAGGAGAGGAGAGAGGAGAAAGATTCTCGAGAATCACATAGACTATGCACTCATCATCATTCTCATGGTCTAAAGCGTGTGTGTGTGTGTGTGTGTTTGCATATAAATGCACAACTATAAACTAAGAGAGAGAGAGAGTGATGCACAGCTCCAATCATGCTTAAATAGAATCACTTACAGCTGAATCAAGTACTACTTAAGTCGAAGGGATGATTTACTCTCTCACCAGGTAGAGCAATGTGCAATGTGAAAGCACTAACTAAACTAACTCAAAGGAGGGCTGAGAGTGGTCTTTGTGAGTCTTCATGGTTTTTAATAATGCATGATAATGTGTGTGCACGCGCGCACACACACACACACATGCACAAAAGTATGCAGTCTTACACGTACTCTCTCTGACACACACACACACACACACAAATATACACACACATGCACAAAAGTATGCAGTCTTACATATACTCTCTCTGCAACACACACACATGCACACAGTTGCTTAGATACATATATAGATACACAATCTCTCTCTCTCTCTCTCACTCACATACACACGCACACACACACAGACAGAATCTACTCCTTTGAATGCAAATACTTTATATATTTTTAATGAAGAAAGCAGACTGCCATATATTTTCTGAAAGAAGACAGAACATCAATATGCTGTATGGCGGCATCCTTTCAAAACAAGGATTACAAAATGGGTGTAAGCATTAGAAAATGGGTTTGGGGTGTGTGTCTTACATAGTTGTGTTTGTTTAGAAAGGTAGCACACAAAAGCAAGCACACACACACACAAATGCACACGTGCACATGCACACGCACACAAACACACCGTACTTCATATAAAGTGAACAATTAATCACAATCCACTTAAGGAAAGCAGCATGACTGATGCATCAGTTGAAACAGCATTTAGATGAAGCCTGGATGGAGGACATTCCTTGATCAGGGTAATAAAAAGAATTTTACAAACGCTGACATCCAGACATCCTCATTCCTGATTTCCTCTTCAAACCAACAAATGAAGGTTATTACATCCTTTGACTGATAATGGCTGCATTAAAGTGATAGTTGGGCATTATTCCAATCACAGGCCCTGCCTTACAAGCCTGCTGAATGCTGACGATAGGACGGAGAATGAAAGATTTTGGAACAACACAGACAAATAGCGAATAGCGCACCTTACGCACCTTCTGTTTGTCCTCTTAAATGATTCATTAGTATAGATTGTAGGCTCTGCGTGTTGAATACCTGATTGTTGTTGCATAGCCTTTGTCAGTTTCCATGAGTAGTTCTATTTCTAATTTCTAGTTCTACTGACCACAGTTACTTAGACTACACTTAGCATTTGGGGAGTGGGTTCTCAATTACAACTCTCAGCAAAGGTTTTCTGCTTCACTTGCAATTGAGTTTGACGAAAAGTACCAAACAATACGTGTGGTATGTACTTTAAATGCAAATGTAGCAACAGAAAACAAAAAGCAGGATGGCATGGCACACTGCTCTTGTGCCAGATTCAAATCATAAAATGAGCATTCTACACACTCACCAGTGTATTTTTCTCTGCAAACACAGTTGTTGTTGCTGTTAAGTGAGTTCTCTCAAATACATAATTGAGCACTTAAGAAAAAAGCTTTAAGACACTCTTCCATGTATTAGTGTGGTAGGTCAATGCAATAGTATCTACCATGCAGTTCCAGGCCTATTTTTTTGTATTGAAATATAGACCATTATTATAGACAACATATTGCACCAGCACTTTTACATTTAGTACTTTTAAGTACATTCATGTGATTACGTGTACTTAAATAGGATTGTTGATATTGTAGTTCTACTTTTACTTGAGTACATATTTTGCTGGTTATTTGTACTTTTACTTAAGTACTAAGTTCTAGTACTTCTTCCACCACTGTCTGTACACTGAAAGTGTTTTCTGAACTGCACATTCTCCCTGATACATAAACATGTGCTTACTCTTACTCATGTGCACTTAAGAAAACAATGAAAACACTCTCCAATGTATTAGGGAGGACAAAAAAAAAACCTTCAGTGTAGAATGATGACTTCTGCGAGACATGGAATATTCTCTTGTCGGCACACTCCATCCCACCTCAGCCAGAGGGGAGACAAGCACATCTGTTCTAACGTAATGCAGTGAGCAGAAAGGAGAGGAGAGAAGAGACAATGAGAGAAAGTAATATTGCGAGGATACTTGCGAGGAAACTCCAGCACTCAATAGCAGTGTTATTATGAGGCGAAGAATTAATGCAGACAACTGCGGACGGTGGCCATGAATCAATATGAAAATCTTACACAAACAAACGAGAGAGAGTGACTGAAGACTGCAACTCAAGGACAAAGTCGTAAACAGTTTCAACACTAATACAGCCCTTGCCGTCTCAATCTAGCAAAGGCAAATAGCAAATATGTGGTTCACTACCGCTGAACAGAAGCAGGTAGATATCATAAAAATACTACACATGCCCTACACAGTTAAAAAAAAAAAAAAAGTCAGTCAACTAAACTCTAACAACATATTACGATCTACAATAATCTCCATCTCTTTCATTCACTCAATCACTCACTCACACTCACTTTCTCACACTCACACACACACTCTCTCTCTCACACACACAAGAACACAGAAGTAGAAAGGAGTGTATGCCTTTATTGGAATGTTCACAGGCATTTTGATCCATCAAATTTGGTAACTTGGTCACAGACAAATGACGTCCAAGACTATATAATACTGGTCCAACAGTCATTTTTAATAGCATTTTTTTTTCTTTAATCAATATCAAATTTCTTTCTCATAGACATCTTCAGCACAGGGTAAGTGCTCGCGATGGGAGTTATTTTTAGACAAAAAAGTTGGAGATAGAAAAACAAAAGAAAAAACTAACGAAAAAAAAAACAAAAAAAACTATATGAAGAAGTTAACTGCTTGAAGCGTGACCATATTAAAAATGCAAGCAGAGAGAAAGTTGGGCCACTTATTCTGCAAACAGTTTGGAGAAGCTGAGCCACATATTGGTCTATCAAGGCCTTATCTCATGTCACTTATGTATTTATTTTTTTCCTCTTTGCATATATATATATAAAAAACGAACTTCTCTTCCCTGGTACACAGTGAGAAGTGCGTTCAAAAATGATCCATGACAAAATGACACTTACACCTCGTACTTATAACGATATCTTATCTCGAGTCATCAAAAGAAAGAAAAACACATTGGGCACCGTTCGTTGTTTTTTTTTGAATATATATCATTATCATTATCATAAATCGGCATCATTATCACAACCGTCAACAATTGGGTTGCCCCACAGGACTAGGGAGAAATATGCAAGCTTTAGTCATGGTTCTGACATTACAACCTGGTGACCTGTAGAAATTATTATTATTTTGTTTAAGAGGTGGTTGTCAAGCGAAGCGTATCTGATTGGCTGTCTGAAGGAGAGGGTGGGGTGTAGTCGTCTTTTTTTTTTTTTTTTTTTCAGGTGGATGGTGGTCTCGTCTGTGCCTCCTTGCTTGGCTGTCAGTAGCTGCCAGTACGCCCTCTGGTGGTGATGAGGAGGGACTGCAGCACAGAGTGTTGCCCCCCCCCTCCCGGTGGGGTGCTGGGTGGGGGAGGCTGGGGTCCCAGTTTGGCGTTTTGGACTTTAAGACATGACCCCGAACACGGGATTGTGACGGCAGATGCTGGGTCCAATCTCCTCATAGTCCTTTTTGGTATGACAGACTTGGTAAAACTCGGGCTGACAAAGGCAAAAAAAGAAGGCAGTGAATAAGTGACAGACACAGAGAAATTACAGGAAAGCTGAAGGAAAATAGAAAGAGATAAATGACATTAGAAAATCATAATTATGGTTTAATTGGGAGCTAATTACACTGTTATTACTTTCTGTTGTATTTCATAATTTAGGAACTCAAAAAAACTCATTACAGAAGAGAAATTAATGGTCACTCAAAAGCTCTGAGTAAACGATCCAAACAAACATCTCCAGCAAAAAGAGACGTGCTGCTTCACAGCAATACAGCATTACCAAGGAAAAACAGCAGCTGTGACTGATTCAGATTCTATGAGACTAAAAGAGCTGTGCACTGGCCAGGTATTTAAACCTGGAGCACTGAGAGGCTCTCAACAGCCAGAGAAAAGCCAGCCGAGGTCAACTTACAGTGGAAGCCAACATGGACCCTCCAAACCAAACAGCGTATCTCTGCATGTGGTGGGTGATGACCTGCACGTCAATGGGTTTGGGCTGCAAACAAAGAAACACACACACACACACACACAGAAATTGTTACAAATCAAATTTAGCTAACAACTGAAATAGCCTCACTGCTGAGTCCCAACAAAAGGGCATGAAGTGGAAACACTTGACCTTCCAGAGTGTCCAAGTGTAGAGGACTGTAGAGCACTCCAAACAATGTCGTGTAATTAGCATCAGCTGGCTGACCCTCTCTCCTTTACTAGTCCTGAATTGGCCTTGTCTTTATCGCTCACTCCCTCCCTCGCTCTCTTGTTCCCCTTCTCACTCCCTCGCTCTCTTGTTCCCCTTCTTTCTTTCTTCCCCCTCCCTCTCTCGTTTTGCTCTTCACAGTCTCTCCTTCTTTCCCTTACTGCCTGAGCGTGTTCCTTTGCTTTCTGATTCTCAGTTTTTCCCTCTTTAAGTGGCTCAAACAAGCTAAATGCCATTGGCCTCCTCTCCACAACCCAAGACCTGAACTGGCATGAATCAACACCATGTTTGGCCCATTGTTCCTGTTGTGGGTTCAGGGATTGGGATTAGGATTAGGTAGAACACTGGGACTGAGCCACAGTATCTCACTTGAGTGAGTCAAACGAACATTTACTGGAGTCACTTCAAAGTTGCCCCTGTGGCCATTACGTTTACGACATTAAATCCGGCACACACACGCACACACACCCAGTAAGCAAGACAAAAATAAGAAGCGACACATTCAGATACACCTTTATCTGATCTGATCTGCTTTGGTATGCCGCTCAAACACTCGCTATCCCCTGGCAGGACTTCTTTGTCTCCCCCTATCTCATCTGGATCCGTCATTCCAGCCAGACAACATCAGCGTTTGAGTGGCTTCAATCACTGGCATATGGAAACTTGTCCCCAAAGCCAAGTGACTCACCTTTAGCTTTCCACCACTCAGCTCCTCACTCATCTTCAGACGGGCATCCACGGTTCTCTTCAGATCCCTCTGGAGACGACGGCCAAAGTCACGGAACATGGTGGAACCTCCTGAGAGCACAATGTTCTGCACAAGCACAAGGCGCACAGATGTCAAGACTTCTGCCACCGACAAACACTCAGATTTAAATACATAAAGACCTTTTTGAGAGGACATTATGATAGCTTCAAGCTACACACCAAGCGGCTGTTTGCAGAAAAAAACATTTCTTCTCAAAGTTTTCAATCTTAAACAACTCCAACACATTTGTAGAACATGGATATGTACCTTCCATTCTGTAATGGTCATATACTACAAAATACCTCCACAACAACATGATCAAGTTAGTAGCTTTGGAGATACTGACATGGGTTTTCCCACTCAAATGCGGCATTACCTTCCCTAAAACTCCCGACAGTAACACACTAGCTACTTGGCTAAGGCACATCGACAGCATCCTATCTTAAACTACAAAACTAGCCTACTTTCAAGCTGAAATTCAGCTCGTTACTGTTTTTACATCCAGACAGCACAGCTCTTTACAGTTAGCTCACCGAGCTGCTACTTTACTCAGCTGATCACCATAGGCAACGGTCATCAGGATCAAGCTATTTTCTGTGATGTAAACATGCTGTCTTAACAATTTTTTAAATAAATTCATATGCATACAATTATTATTGTGAGCCAGGAATGCTAAATATATACCTGATATATTGTGTCAAAATCATTAAACACAAGATTACTTGATGTTAAGTCATTAAAGGGCACTTTCAGTAATTAATTTCAGATTACAGTGTGTTAGGTAGCGTTGTTTTCTGCACTGGCTACACAATGTAGAACGTTTATGACACAATGTTTGCAAACACGTAAGGTAAAACCAATTATCACCTGGAGAAATGAAATACTGTTTTCTAACTGGCTGACAGGGTGTCCATTATTCCCCGATTATGTCCCCGATGACAGTTGATCTTGCAAGCAACAAGATCACTAGCTCATCGTGGTCAGTAACCAAAGAATATAGTAGAACAACTGAACAGGTTAGTTTCCTTTAAAATTGAACTGCATATTTATTTTCTTTCAAACGCTTGCTTATGCTTGCTCTATATGCATGAGTTTCAAGGTGATAGGCACCTTTCAGGTGTCCCGGTATAGGGGAATAATGGAGTTGGCATAGGACATCGGCGTCGTGCTGTTCTTCACCCACGCCTCGTCCATTATTCCCCTATATCTGGACACCTCGAAGGTTAGGGATGACGGTCGCCATGGTATGCTGTTATACAGAATTAATGAATGAGACAGAGGCAGGTTCAACTGTCACCACCAAGTTCAAATGCTGTGTACTATAGTTGTTATAGTTCCCACCCAAAGGAGCACTGATATAGAACAGCGGTTTAACTTTTTTACCAGATCTATTTCATAGGTGTCCTGTTATGCAGCATAAATACACACACCGTCAGCACATTCGAAAATCGCTTCCCTTAACATAAACAAATAATTAGACGTAATAGACAAAAGATAATTAGATAAAGATGAAATATAAATATAATAACCACTCTAAACACTTGAATTTGTCTACACTTGAAATACCCTTTAGTTGAAAGTGTGGCTTTGTTCCTAGGAGAAGTGTGACAGGCTAAAAACTGGTATGTTTAAAAAATAGAAAACAAGAGGGTGTAATAAGATGGCGACATGGACAGCTACCTTGTAGAGGGGTCGTCTGACATCGATAGGGCAGTTCTGGATGACCTCATCCACCACCTCAGAGATGGGCTGGGTGAAGTCAGGGTTGGCAAACTGTCAGGGAGAGAGAAAGAAACAAACCTGTCTGAGATCATGGGTCATCATGTCATATTAAGCTTTAGGGCCGATTCAGACTCAATGCAAGTGTACTCAAATGTGAAACAAGGATGCCATGATGCATATTGTGTTTTGTGACTCCACACAATGATGCATGTTAGAATAGGGGAAACAATAGAAACGTGCCAAGCAATGTGTGTTCAGGCTACACTGAAAGTATGCACGAGAGCTTGCGTCAACAGCAGCATTTGCGTACTTGCATTGACTATGAATCTAGCCCAGGATCTACAATCATGATCCAAGTTGGATGAAATGAAACTGTTTTCATACACTAATACATTTCACAGCTATGTAAGAAATCAACTGGCATTTCACATAAAATGAGTGGTCACGAGCCTCATTAGTTAAAGTAAAACGGCCTAACCAATCAGAGATTGTGTTGTGGCGTGGCTCACCTCTGGGTGGAAGAAGATCTCAGGTCCCAGGAAGCGCTCGTAGCCCACATCAATGGTGAACTCCTTCTTGCTGATGGCATTGATGCCGGTGTACTGTTTGATCCATTTGGAGCCGTCCGTGTCGTACTTGTTGAACTCCTTCACCAGGTCAGGACACACGTAGCTGAAACGCTCCTACAAGGACAGGAGGGGAAAAAAAAGAAATTAAGAAAATAAACGACATAAAATAATTACCTCCTTATATGGAAGTGATGAACAGTGAGGCCTTCTTCAGTCCCACTAACACAGCAGTCTGTTAGCGCTCCAAACAAAGTAAAGTGGAACATAGAAGAGCTTTTTTTTTTTTTAATCCAAAGCACAAAAGACTTCAATAAAGACTCCCATACAATAAAGAGCATTAGATTGGGATGCATATTGTGAGGCATACACTGTAAAGTGGTGGTAGCGTAGTGGTTAAGGAACCTGGCTAGCGAGCAAGTTCCTTAAAGTTGTGGGTTTGTATCCCAGCTGCCACCGTTGTGCCCTTGAGCAAGGCACTTAACCTTAAGTTGCTCTAGGGGAGACTGGCCCTGAACAATTGATAGTTGACAAGTTGTAAGTGTTGTAAGAGTAGAAAAGTGCTACATAAATGCAGCCCATTTACCATTTACAAAACCAAAGAAAAAGAGTCTGGCTTGTGTGTTTGAATGTTCCTCTACATAAGATGACATACATCTGAAAACGGAATACTTCTCTGATACCTGCTTTTATATGATCACCATACGTCAAAAATACCATCAAATTAGACTATTAACGCCCTTTCCTACTGGGTGCCATATCATGTACGCAGCACAGGAAGTGCAAGCAGGGGCACATTAACACACTGGATTTGCACATTCTTGAGAGCTGACTGCAATGTCCTGATTGCTTTTTATTGCAACTGTATGTGCTATGCATTTAAGCTCTGCATTAGTGTGTGTTTTTCCATTTGAAACATTACGCCTACATACCAATCCTGTGCTAAAACGGACTGCTTTTACTGCAATCACTGTACATGCTCTGCATTGATGCTCCGCATTAGCAAGTGTTTTCCCCAACCAAAACATTACATCTACATACCAATCTGTGCTAACACAAATGGTAAACAGCACAAGCAGCAATGACCAAGCAGTATTAAAGCAGAAAGACAATTTCAATTATTTTATGTTTCTCTAGTGGGATTATGAAGCCATAAAAGTTTACAAGAATGGCTGTATGCTAAAACCCAGGACATTTGTCCAGCGCCGTAAAAACAACCAAATCGAAATTAGTTTACTCCTAATAGACTCTGAGGAGAAATTCTTCGTCTTTCTCAGCCACTGATCTCGCTAGGGAACCCTTGAGCTCCTGGCTAAAAAGGAGCACAAAAGGACTCCAGAATATAGAGCTGTGTGGAGTAAACACCATAAAATGAAGGTTGTTCCAAGAAATTGTTGCATTGTATAGCACAAGGACAACCTTCCATTGCAAAGCCAAATAGAAGCAACCACACACACACACAGACACACAGACTGATACACACACACACACACACAGACACCAACCAACAAACCTATTTAACACACAGCCCCCAACACAACACCAATAATGAAAGCAAATAAAAATACACACACTCCCGTGTCTCAACTAGTTGTGCGGTTGTAGAAACAAGACTCCCACGAGGGCTCGCTAATAAAACGGCTGCTTACACTGTACGGGGAGCTGCACGGGATAAGACGAAAGCATCTGTTAACTGACTAGATGACACGGCACATTATGATGACAGATCGCAGGAGGCTCGTTGTCGAGCTACAACAGCGACAAGATGATAGCTGCAGCAACTTGCGTGGGAATGCTGAGCGATTGTGCGAGTGTGTACTTGGGGTGTGTGTGTGTGGGGGGGGGGATCTGTGGGGGGTGCACAAAAAGCAGATGCAGTCCATTTAACAGTGCACAGCAACCCGCACCCCCTCACCCAGTGTTTCTTCACCGTTTAAGTGGCTCATCATGTACAGTGCCATAATGCTGACTAGTACTGCCGTGGTGCAACACTGCCATCTGGAGACTGAATGGAGAAATAACACCAGAGCCACTGGTGCGCTGGCCTATGTGAATGTGTGTGGGGTGGTAAATTCAACATATTCCTCTTGACAGTTCTGTGTGTGTGTGTGTGTGTGTGTGTGTGTGTGTCTATGTGTGTGACAACTGGAACAGGTACCATCACCTTGATAGCTTTGGCAGCTTCAGTGGAACTGCTGTGTGTGTGTGTGTGTGTGTGTGTGTGTGTGTGTGTGTGTGTGTGTGTGTGCGTTTTGTAAGATTGGAACCTTCACCTTGTCAATTCAAGACTTCTCAGTGATGGCAGTGGACAAGTGTGTGTCTTTGTGTGTGTGGGATGGTGCCGTTGCCTTGTAGTCTCCCTGGGTCAACTTGGAACTGGTATTGTTGTACCCTTAAGTGGTTCAATACATGTGTATATGTGTTTTTGTGTGTGTGTGTGTGTGTGTGTGTATGTGTGTCTCTTACCTCGAATACTCAGTATATAGGTGAGTGAGTGATTGTGTGTGTGTATGTGTGTCTCTTACCTCGAATACTCAGTATGTATCTGCGTATGTCTCTTACCTTGAATGCTGAGTGAGTGAGTGTGTGTGTGTGTGTGTGTGTGAGTGAGTGAGTGAGTGAGTGAGTGAGTGAGTGAGTGAGTGTGTGTGTCTGTGTGTGAGTGTGTGTGTGAGAGTGTGTGTGTGTGTGTGTGTGTGTGTGTGTGTGTGTGTGTGTGTTCGTTCTTACCTTGACTGCTTTGGCGGTCTCCAGAGACTGCTCAGGTGGGATGCCCACTTCCCTCTCCCTCAGCAGCTGCTGGGTGAAGTAGGTGATGTCACGCCCAGCAATGGGAATGTGCTTAATGCAGCTGCCAATCACATAGCCCTCAGCCTGTGGAGACACACACGGACGGACGGACAGACACAGACACACACACATATATCAGGTCATATAACAGCACCTGTGCAACAATCCCACTTCAAAAACAAACACAAACGCTCACATGCATTTAGATATTTTATGTTAAGTTATGTGTTGTGCGTGTGTGTATGTCAAGAGCGTTCTGACTCTGAGAACCTGAGAGGTTTGACCCATATGTGTGTGTACAAGTGTGTGTGTACAAGGGTGAAAGTACTGTAAGTAGGTAACCATAAGTGGTTTTGTCTTGTGGTTTGAGTGTCAAGTGTGAGTGTGTGTGTGTGTGTGTGTGTGTGTGTATGTGTTGGCACAGTGTGTCTGAAGTACAGGGTGTGTTTAAGCATGTGAAAACAGGAATTCACCACTGGGATGACGTGAGTGACACCATCGCCACTGTCAATCACTGTTCCAGTCAGTGTCCGCTCGCCCACTTGTCTGGATGTCCAGGAAGCAGCCAATGCCAATACAGCCTACACAAACACACACCCCTAGTTATTTTTCAGCCTTCAACATGCACAAATCTTTCTACACCACATACACTATAAATGCATCCATGGCATATTTCTTTGCACTGAGATATGAATAAACAGAGGATTTAATTAGCATTTACATCAACACCTCATCTATAAACACACACTGTCTCTCTTTCATGCACACACACACACACACACACACACACACACCTGTGCATGCACAAGTTAAGAACACAGACATTCACAAAACCTTCTGCAAACATATGGACATGAAATTAATGTGTTCTCTGCCCTCTTAAGCCCCCTGTGAGCCTGACAGTGGGAAATGCTGGGCAAATACCCAATCAGACGTCACCACGCACGTACATAAACACACGTAGACAGCACAAGTGAGTGGGCGAGCACCAAGGGAGAGAAGAGGAAGTGTGCGAGAGTGTGTCTTCCTTCAGATATGTATATGTATGTATGTGTGTGTGTGTTTGCACTATTTAGCTTGAATGTTAAGAACCAGAGTGTCTGACTTGTGCCTGTGTGTGTTTGTGTGTGGGTATACAGCTACTCACCTGTACAGCGATGTAGAGGCCTGGGATATTGAAGGACTCAAACATGATCTCAGCTGTGTACTCTCTGTTCTCCGGAGTGTTAAGAGGAGGCTCCGTCTGATGAACACACACACACACACGTTAATCACATTTATCATTCAAATATTTACACAAACGAAGCAGTCAAACACATTATTATTAATAAATGTATTGTGTGACTTGTCATGTATTACTTACAGTGGTTTAACCAACCATTCACCATCCCTACTAATCATATTAATTTACAAACTTTCAAATAAATAGCCACATTCAAATAAATAAATAAATTGGTAATACTTGATTTGAAGGGGTCTACATAAGGGTGACATGAGCCTCTTGACATGACATGAATCATGAACGTTAATGACACTTGATGCAAGCAACTGATGACTGTTGCTTGCATCAGAAATTACTCTACTTTGATGACCACTTCCTGCTTCCATCAGAAACTGGTGGTGGTGCAGGTGTTCCTTTTCACCAATCAAAACATTTATAGCTGAAATATGTACAAACTTGCTACAGTGCTGCAGTTTTTTTGTTTTTGATTAAGCTATGGTGTAATGTGAGCACACCAAGTGAATTAACTGGTAACAAGGGGTCTACATAAGGGTGACACGAGCCTGTTATAAACATGACATGACACGTATCAAACATTAATGACACTTAATTCATGTTTATGACTGTTGTCATTAAGTGTCATTCGGGTTTTCAAATGCAGACTTTACAACTCATAAAAGACACAGACAAAGTAAGTCTTTGACAGTAGCCAATCACTGCCATGTTTTGTGTGTCTGACATTCTGTGAGGAAGCTTCTTTTGTTCCAAAATGCTCGTAACAGATATGTTTATGTCTGATTTGGCAAATAAATGTCTAAATGTTTGGACTAGCAGCTTGCAGCTTTTGACAAGCTGTTCCATTCAGCAAATGTTCCTGCTGAACAAGGCAATAGCGCGACGTGAAACTGACGGCAGCCTTCTCGTTCTCCCTTAAGATGGCACAGGGCCTCACCAGCAGGAAGTAGTGATCCTCAGGTTCCGCCCGCAGATACTTGAAGATGACCTGCTCCATGAAGCGCTCCATCAGATCCCAGTCCTCCACGATGCCGTGGCGGATAGGCCACTGAAAGAGAGAGAGAGATTTGCATTTATTAATTTCTAGATTTTAGGATTCTGTACTGTGTCTTATGTGTGCCAAGTTTCTGTATGTTCTAAGCTTTAACAATGTTATATTCTTTTAAATGATTATGCCAATAAAGAGTACTAGAGAGAGAGAGAGAAGGAGAGAAGAGGAAGAGAGAGAGAGACAGAGAGGAGCACTCTGCCCTAGAACACAAGGGTTTATTCAGGAAAAAGAACAGGAACTGACCCGGGAAAAATATAGCAAGTACACATAATGCTGCGGCATCTGCCAGCCCAGAGATATGTAGCTTTTAATTCAGTGCAATGGCGCACTTGCACATTTCAGGTAATGTTGAAAAATGATAGCAATCGCTCGGCAAGTCACAGGTTCAAATCCCAGGGAAGGAGAGAGAAGTGCATTAGATCACTGCTAGGACTGAGAGTTGATTATAGTGTGCCACATGGTTAACTGTGTGCTTGAATGAATGGTGGAGTAAAATATTCACAGAGTGTCTCTCGAACGCATCTGCCTGTCAAACACACAAAGCTTTACTTCTTCCTGTCTGTGTCACTCTCACACACACACACACACACACACACACACACACACACACACACACACAGGCATCCAGTCACACACACACATTTACATGTGCATTCTCTTTGACACACACAGACACAGACATTCAGACTTCAACATACACACATTCAACAAAATTTCTCTCTCTCTCTCTCTCTAACTGACACACACACACACACAGGGCCTCATCTGAATGCCAGTCAGGGTGCCCGCTCAGCAGCCAGCTGGTGAGGCTTGCCAGTAGCAGACAACAGAGCGGGCTAATCCTGCTCTGAGCCAGCGCTAAAAGGAGCACCAGTCTTTCTGTCACTCTGTCTCTATCTCTCTCTTTCCCCCCCCCCTCTCCTTCTCTGCTACACCCGCTCCAGTCTCACTGCCCACCGCCATGCATAACCTGTTTCTCTCTCAATCACTGCAATACAGGCTTCAATAATCACTGCCCACTGCCATACCAGAGAACAACACTGGGATCTCTCTCGCTCATAGAAACTCCTGTCTTGCTGCCCACTGCCACACCAGAAGAGAACACTCGTCTTGCCCTCTCCCTCCCAGCATCATAGAAACTCCTGTCTAGCTGTTCACTGCCATGCATGAAAAAAGCACTAGGCTCTCTCTCTCTCTCTTTCTCTCTCTCTCTCTCACACCATCACAGAAACTACACTCTTGCACTTCCTTTCTCTCTTTCTCCCACCATCATAGAAACTCCAGTCTCACTGCACACTGCTGTGCAAACAAAGAATGCCAGTCTTTTCTTTTCCTCTCTCTCTTTCTCCCTCTAACATTCATAGAAACTCCAGTCTGCCTGCTCACTGCCATGGTGAAAAACAGAGTGCTAATCTCGCTCCACTGGGTAGCCCTGCCACAACAGCAGCACTAGTCTCGCCCACCAGCAGCTTCAGAGCTCCAGTCACGCGGCCCACTGCCCCCGTCACGCTCCCACGGACACCAGCGGTGAACACAGCCTTCTCACTCTCTCACCCACTGCTGACCAGGAAACAAGCCCTGAGTTGAACAGGGCTCTCCCTCTCACAGCCAAAGCTCCAGAATGATGAGCTCAGGACGGAGCTGCAGGCTTACACACTACACACAAATAGACACACACACAGACACACACAAGAACAACAGACTTCCCTACCCCAATGCTATGCATGAAAAGTCACACAGCCACACAAACTAAACCTTTAAAACAGGTGAAAATACTCCAGACTGATCTCAGATCTGCCAACAGTCTCTGTTTTAGATTTGCTTTTAGCACAATGCACACCTAGATTAACTGTCACTGAAAACCACAAATGAAACAGTAAGTTTGTCTGTATATCTGACAACTGAAACTTCACACAGTCACTTTTCACATCAGTACTATGGGGAGGGGAAGAGTCTGAATCAGATCACAGGAAATAGGTTAGGCCTATTTCTAGAACAGCCTCTTGGAACAGGTCTGTGAGCTCAACACAGGAACCTCACTGTTTGGCCATTCAGACACCGATGCCAATTACGGTCTGGGGCAGTGCGAACCAACAAACCAGTAAAACAGTCTTCACTTCACATAACATTGTCAAGCTATCATACCCAATTCACTGATTACATCTGTGGTGAGTCATGATGGCCAGAAAAGTCTTGGTCCTATACACACCACCCCTCCCCCACCCGGTTGTTCCCTAGGGTGTGGTGCCTTAAAATAAATACTTTACATAGGACTTACATGGACTTAGAAAACTAAATAAAGAAAACAGCACATACAAGCTCACACAAGTTTATGCAGCGATGGAAGAGGACAAGTGTTCATTAAACCAAAAGACTTTGTTGTGTGATCTGAAGAAAGGCAGGAAGAAAGCCATGGTCAGAGCCACAGATACCTTGGTAGCGTATGTAGGTTTGTCTATCGCCTCATCTCCGATGAAGAAATCCAGATCATCTACCCCTTTCATCATTCGCCTCTGTGCCTGATCGCCCACCTTTGCCGACTCCTTGATGGCGATACCTGCATAGAGGGGCGGGGAGAAAGAGACAGAGAGACAGAGAGAGAGAGAGAGAGAGAGAGAGAGAGACCATTTGTAAGTCAGTAAATTGGATGTCTGTCTCTCTCTATGGTAGTCCAAGGAGAATGACCAAACGTGTTGTACTGAAACAAAACACTGGGCACATAACAGGTGCAGGACACAACGTGTCAAAACGTTACATTTACATTTCTGCATTTAGCAGACGCTTGTATCCAAAGTGACTTACATTAACCAACTGTCAATTACTGTCTACAATTTAGGTTTAAGTGCACAACGGTGGAAGCCAAGATGTGAACCTACAATTTTCAGACTACTACCAGGCTAGCCCAGGTTAGGAAAAAGAAAGAAAAAAAAGTCCAAAGCCGTTTGGGTCTGCATACTTTTTCTCAGGACTGACTGAGACCACGGGCAAACTGCCCTGTTGTCTGAAACAGAAATAGAACAGAAATCTCTCTGCAGGGAAAACAACATGTGCTTTAGTCCCAAAGGAACATATTAATCCCATATGGACATCACATCATGTGTGAGATCAGAGGGGAGGTAGAAACATTCCGTCCACTAGGCTAATCATCTACAAACTGGACGGGAGAATTTATAGACACATAAACACACATCTATCCATCAATCAATCTATTTCAAATGTCTGCTTTAGATGACTTGCATCAAAGGAGAAATCTGGTGTGAATCAATCCATAGCCTTGTTGTTTGCAAGGTCACAGAGCGCTGTACGTAGGAAAAAAAATGGAAAAGTTTTATACAAAATGTAAAATTTTGCACAAATGTTAGCGAATCAACCGCTAACACTAACTGAATGAACTGAACTGTTTTATTTTGCTATGCCCCATTCAGTTAACATTAGTTATTGATTCCCTTTTCGGTCTGGCTTGTATCAAATTTTCTGGTTCTTTTTTCTACAGACAGCACTTGGTGACCATGAAAAACAGGGCTATTGATTGATTCACACCGGATTTCTCCTTTAAACAGCCAATTAAATATATAGGCCTTTAAACAAAACTTGCCAACCAAGTAGGTGGAGGGACACACAGTTTTTTACTACATGAGGAAATAATAAAAAAATACTTCCAAAATTACTTAAAAGAACTTTTAAATAAGACACTACACAGAAATTCACCACAATGACACTGAGTAACCACTTGTGGCTAGTCAGTTGCACCAGCAATATCTATTGGCCAATACTAAATGGCACGGCAGCAACTGCATTGTGTTTGTAAGTGAAGGAGAGCAAGCACAGACGATTACATTAACCTCAGGTTCAACCTAATTCCCATCAAGTGAGGTGACCACGACCCTGACTAGGCAAGCATTCGCTCATTCTAAACATGGCCGCCACTTCCTGCTTCAGGCTGACTCTGACTCATCTGAGGACTATTTCAACAGCAAGGTTTGAATGCTGCTTCTGCTGCCTGCTAGAGCTACGAGATACTGTTCCTGAGGTCTACATAGAGGATTCTCTGTCACACACACAGGCAGCACAGCTGTATAAACCTGTATGTGGGTTTACATCCTGTATTCACATCTAAATCAAGGGCAGTGGAGACCTGCCCTGTGCTACTTTGGCATGCAAAGAAGCAGATCACTGAAATACTGTTGAGATAACACTACATCACTGGCACTGTGCTGCATCAGCTGTGCTTAGAAAAGCCTTTTTAGGCTGGTTGGACTGTTGCTGTAGACTTCACAATCACCACCCAACAAGTTCCTACATGAAAGCAATAGTAGTTTTAAATGCCCCTGCTTGTGGTGAGTGTAGAAGCCCAGAGGCATTCGGGAAGAAGAGTCAACTCCCTCAGCCCCTCCTCTCCTCTCTTCTCTCTCCGGAAACTTCATTTAAGCTGTCTGAAATTACAGTGCTTTGCCATGTCTGCTGGCTACTTTTAAAAGCACTGGGTCTTGCCTAGCGTTGGTCTTGGCAGGGGCTGATTCTTAATGTACAGTGAAGAAAGAGAGTGAGGGAGCAGGATGGGGGCAAATGGGGGCAGCATTAGCCACTTCCTGTGCACAGCAGGGCTGCCTGGGAGACCGTTTCCTGCCAAGCTGTGCTAAAGACATCAGGCACTGCTAGCGGCACAGCGGTTGGTTTCCAATAAGGAACTTGTTCCATCTCAAATCAAAAGAGGCGAACTGTTAAGTGTGATGGAAAGCCCAACATGCTGATATCTGTGCTTGAACATACATTCTTCAGTAATTAAGTACAAAAGTCTGCATATACACCATGCAACTGTAAATTACAGAGCACCTAGAAATTCAAGCCCACTGAGCACGTATAACAGTCCTGTGGTTGCATCAGAAGAGTGGACAATTCTCCAGCGATGATGTATAGGGTAACTTCATGACTTCACAGTACTCTGTATCAGTAAAGTAAAGCATGCATGCAGTATACAAAAGATTTTTAATGCTACCCACTGAAGACCCAAAGGTATACTCACAGGATGGAACAATGAACTGGGGCTCTGTGTTGCCGGCATATCCAAGTTTTGTGTATCTAGATGAAAAGAGACACGAAAAAGCTAATCATTGTAATATTCCCCAAATAAATCACATATAGAATAGGATTACTACATTTTTTCAGTGTCTTGTCTATGGATAATGGCTCGCCTCCAAAGCATGATGAAAGTCTACTATGCACCTAGATTGCTATTGATTTGACAATTTTAGTTCATCAGACAGACAAGTGGCAGAGTTCAGCACACTGGGAAAAACAATGAAGACATAACGAAATTTGTATTCACTTCTGGTTGATAACTATGATTGTGGTGTCCTTAACACCCAGGTTTGAGAAAGTAGAAGACAGTTGTACTGCCCATGCTGGATTTTAAGCAGTGACTCTGCAAAAACACTCTCTGTACTGCGTGTGCCTTCATGTACACCTAGCCATTTACACACCCGTGCGAGTACAAGATGGACCGAAGGTCTTGACAAGATCCAACAAACACTGTTGTTGGGCAACCTATTGAAAGTGGACTTTTTTTTTTTTTTTTGTCATATCCATAATGGCAATAAAATGCCACATATTTTAATGGTGCTATATAACAGTACATTGAAATTTTGCTTCATTCAGCTGTAAAAGTTAAGGGAATAATTTTTCTTTTTTTTACATCCATATTGCTGGACCTGCCCTATTGCGCAAAACAACGGGGCATTCAACCTGGAGATGACCTAAAACAAATAACCCCAAAGCACCAATACTATTGGGCCACAGTTCAGCGACGAGCATACAAAGATATAGAGGCATGGGACAGTTATAGTCCCTACTGCATGATAACTCTTAATCATCCACCATTTAAGATGACTAGGATAATGCACTCATTGTGGCCAGGCATGCAAGTCCATCTGATACTGAGTATTGCTCTGCCTAGACCTGAATGATAATACCACTAGTCTGTGCTTGCAACTGCTGCCTGCAGTGCAACTTTTCAAAACTGAGATCTGATCTGGGTCCTGTTGTTATGAAAGTTTTGTAAAAAGTGAGTGAAAGGATTGGTGTATAAGGAACTGATCTGGAAACACGCCCTCCATCTGCCCTCAAACACTCTGGCAGGTAAGGGCGGGGCCTGGCAGCATTCCACAGTGAATTCTCTACTTGTCCAGATAAGTCACATTATTAAACCATGCAATCACTGCTTTGCAGAAATGTTTGCCCCAGGTTCTCCCAGAGTGGTATTTGCTGTCTGTCTTCAATTGAAATACCAATTACTTAAACACTACTCATAGCAATGCTGTCACTGCTGGAAGGCAATCTAAACCTCTCCCTAAATGAAAAAGTTAAATGGCAAGAGGAAGTAACACATACAAAATAGACAACAATAGCGATTAGAGAGCTGCAGATGCCGGACGACAATGTCACAGGGGACAATACCATATAAGGAACTACACTGTAAGGCAAAAATGAAAATTCCTTTAGTGATCAGAAATTCAGCGAATCATAATTTCTACACGTGCAAAACAGCTGTAATCCAGCTATTTTTCACTGGGCATAAATAGTCAGCAACAATAGTATTTCTTTATTACAACCACTAGTTTATCTTCGCTGATTTTTTTAAACGCGTAACTGAACTCAACCACATTAAAGCCAGGAAGTAGGAAGATCTGCATAAGCGACTGCTGTCAGATTTGGAAACAAGACTTCGGTAACTAGCTAGCTTCCTGGCTATGGCAGCTATTATCTGGGTTAGCTTTGTTGACAAGCTAGCTGCCAGCTATTTTCTCGAAAAGCTAATAGCTATCTGACCTATTTAGCTAATAAACTGAGATTGCATTGAACCGCACAATGAAATAATACACAAAACGGTGAGCCATCATTAACTTATTCATTGGGCACAAATGAGGAAGTTCATGTCAGCAAGCTATTTGATCACTGCGGGCTCCATCTTCAGAATATCCGTGAGAAGCTAGCTACTCTTAGCTTGGCTCGCCGATGCATAGTAATGAATGAAAAAATAACTAGCTGACGCATTTTGTCATTGCACACATGTTCACTACTGTACAAAATTAGCAAGACTTCCTAGAAATATTAATTTCATGTCTGGTTTCATCTGTGCAAATGAACTTGTACAGACTGCTCCGTGAACACACCCAAAATTTCCGCCCAAGCTACCTGATATGCCAGCTCTGTAAGACGCTTGCTGACTGGCTAAGTTAGCCAACTTGCTAGCCTGTCGATCCAGCAATCATATTCCTCTACCAGCTATGCTAGCAAGCTATGTGCCTATCACAACAGCAACTTACCCCGTGCCACAATCAACCACGCACGCCGGTAACCGTCCTGCCATCGTTTGTCTTCTTTAGGAATAATTTACTTTCTCTAAATGTTGTATTTCAATGGTTAAATTGTAGATTTTTCTCTGTCTCGGGTAGCGGTATGACCGACAGAGGCGGAACCCTGAACCCGAACAGAGAAGCGTCTACTTCCGCAATTAGTTCCATTCAACGCGGAAGCTGCTAATGGCTGACGTAAGGCTGAAAGCAGAAATACGGGTTACAGTCTTCTATAGTTTGCTGGAAGTTAAACTGTAGATCGATTTTACACAATTTACTTCAAGCACAACCTTTGTTTTCTTTCGACAGTGTGTACGGGGATGGCATTGTATAATGTCACCTCAGATCTGGCAAAACAGCCAGCTTTGGTGCAGGCTGGTGTGAACTTGAGTGGGCTGGTGAACATCTGTCTTGGACATCTTACATGCTCCACATTCCAAAGGCCAGTTTGGACGTACGAAGTCATGAGTAGAAGGAAAAGCTGAGAACACACAGGCCTATTGGAAAGCAATCACCCATTTCATTCTTTTTCGACTTAGGCCTACTTTCAGATTAAGAAGTGTGTTTTACTAAACTGGGCTACAAAGAATTAAACCTAGGTTCTAAAGAAAAGTAAGCTACACTTTTCTATTACTTTTCTAACCATTTAAAATAGGTTAGTGGCCTACATTCAGCCTGCTTATTGAACACAAGTTACCTCAAGCTACATCAGCAGACTAATCCAAATGGTAGAGATGAAATCTGAACTGTAGCCTGAACAGAAAATTAGATGTTGCTTTAGGAATGTAGGTTTGGCTAGCCTACAACATTGATTGTCTAAAAATATAGAAAGTAAGTTATTTGCAGAAAGGTTGGAGGCGCCTGGCCTAGCCAATAGCCCATTTCAGAATTTACAACACCCATTCAGACAGTTAGGATCACTATTATAAATTTTAAGATTAAATATTTCTTTAGTCCATCTCATTAAGAGAGTAAAAAAGTCTCTGTTGAAGATGCATTTATTTTATATGCAAGTGATTTGAGATTAGGGGATCGTTACAGCCAACTAAACAAGCAGGACAATCCTTTCGAACTGCATCCTGCATACATTAGGCCTACTTGTCTGTTTTACCTATATCAAGTTGTAAAAAGTAATTTAATATAAAAGTTATTTCATATAGATAAATTATGTAGATACATCAGCTAATCAACTATTGACCAATTCGCAGCAGACATTTTTCCAAGAAGTCGCAGGGTAAGCACAGGTGTTTTTAATGACAGCCAATAAGCTGTCAATAAATCAGTGTAGCAAAATCAGATCCTTATTGGACGTCATTAATAACACTTGTTCTTACCCTGTGACTTCTTGGAAAAATAGATGCTGCAAAATTGACCCATTGGGTGTAATCATATGATCAAATAGCCTAACAAAAGAAACTGAATAGGCATGGGTGTAAATTTCAGTCTGCCCAAATAAGGCTCTAAAGGGAGGTCCCTCCCCCAAAAGTGCTATTCCAACTTGCGCCTGCAGAGGGGGATGAATGGATGTCATGAAAGGATGTTTATAATCCTGTCTTTCAAAAGGGTATTATTGCCAGTGGTGTGGTGCCAGGATAATCCATCAGACTGAAAATACCTTAATTCCTGTCTGGAATTACAGATCATTCAAGATCAGGCCCCATAATCATTTAATACATTAAAAATGTTGCATAAAACTGCTGATCATTCAGCAAGGCAAATTATGAAGTCCTAAAAGGACACATTTTTTTGTTCTAATACAAGGTGAACACAAAGCACTCTCCATCCCTCTTTGTCATCTCCTTTGGATTAATGTTATGATATTTAACATATTTTTAAACATATGAATTGTATTTTCATATAGTGTTTTCAAATCTTGAAATGAAATGAAACTGTTTTCAAATCAGGACAGATATAGACTTACTATCACTGGGGACATTTACATAAATTGATGATGATGGACGTCATTTGGCTTGGGCATCCCTTTTTGATAGGCATAAAGCACAGTGACTTGAGTCTTAAAAGTTAATTAAAAGCAGGAGTTTAACCAAAGTTTAATAGCTGAGAACAGCCCCAGCCAAATCGTTTTCATAGAGAATCTACTGCAGCATCTTAGTAATTCCTCCCTTCTTAAACTCCCAAGAATTTCACGTCTGTCTGTCAATTGAGGGAAACGTCTCCCAGAGGACCTCTTTCAGACACTTCCGTCTCTCTCGCTCCCTGACGTGCTGTTGGATGGGTCTGCAATATGGCTGCCAAAGGGCCTTTGTGAACTCATCATCTCAAAGACCTCCCAAGAAATATATCCCTCCCGTGTTTGTTTCACACCACTCGATATACCCCTCAAAGCAGTATATTGCCTAGTCCATTGAACTAGTGGATCTCTGGCTTGCTGCTCCAAGATGATATCATTGATTTATACTCCTCTGGGGAGAGAGAAGGTTGTGTGTGTGTGTGTGTGTGTGTGTGTGTGTGTGTGTGTTGGAAGGAGGGGGTGGGCTGGTAAAATGGTGTTTCCCCTCCTCATCATGTGGAGGATACCTGATAAAGAAGATGTATTAGTGGAGGTAGCTCACGGGCGTCTGGCAGCTGGATCCATCACACCAAGTGAGGATGATCAGACACAACCATACACCCGGTATATACTGGAACTTTCCAGAACATTGGATGTCTCCTATGCAACGCCATCGTTCACCTTGACACTTCCTCTTTACGTGCATCTGTCCTCCCACTCAACTTCCCCTCCCTCGCCTAGCAACACCATAGAAGGGGAAGTGCGCTGTGTGCACTGTCTTTTTTTTGTCTGTAGGAGGAACATAAAAAGCAATCCTTAACAGACCGGTGGTTGCATGTCTAGCATGTGGTTGACTTTTTGAAGAGTCGGGTAGCTTGTTTTGGTATCCTCTTCAAATTGGTTTTAATGGTATATTATCCTATGAGGGACAGATAAACGTGTGGTCCCCCACAATCCGTTCACCATTACATTCACCAAGAGTTGGCATTACTTTTCAGGTAACTATAGCTTAGTTTTAAACCAAAACTTGGTAGTGCTGTTTAGTTGCTGCTTTTAAAGATCCATCTGTGCAACCTTATTTGCCATTGGAATTAGCTGAAAACAGTTCATGCCTGTTTGTCCATGCATGTGTATCATGCTTCAGGACTCAATAGCCTTTACTTGGCATATCAATACATTACCAGTTAGATGTTTCTGGTGTCATGTCTAATCACTTGCCTTCTCTCTCAAGCTCAAGCAAAGAGTAATTTTCAGAGAAGTTTTATGAAGTAGACAGCCTGCACATTTCATTTTTTTCCTAAGCGTTGTTGACGTTTTCGTGTACAGCCACATCCATTTGTAGCTTTCACAAATATTATTCTCAAGCAAAGAATACATTTGGTGTACAGGGAAAATAATCTCCCCTTTTATTCTCCATTTAAAGCTTGGCATGTAAACCCAAGGATGCTAATAGATTTCCTACTATTCAGGACCGACATATAATCAGTGTCTATGAGTTAACCTAACCTTTGCAACTCTGGCAGGTTTTATGACAGTCATTAGGATGTATTCCTCTATAAACCTCTAACTGAATACACAGGGCAGATATGAAAAAAAGCTTTGCATAACGGGAAGAGGTGTGCTGAAGTGTAACATCAGCACACTGGCCACAATCAGAGTAAATGTCAGATTATGTAGTCCTGTGGCATGAGGACTAGATTATCTGGCTGTGATTTCAAATCTGGATGCATCATCACTGAGAGTCTTTGTGAAGGTGGCTGCACAGCCTTTTGCTTCCTTTAGCTAGCTTTTAAGTTGTACTCTCACTGATCTATACTCCGCCCCACCTGCATTTAGGTCTAGGTCTTTTTTATTTTGCATAGTTAAAAGAAGAAACATGACAGATAAAAGAAAGCAAATACAGTACAGGAATAGGCAAAAAGCTAGACTGATGTTTAAAGCCTTAAGAGAAAAACACTTACATGATACAAACAATTACATTAACAGATTATTCCTAATGAATGAGTAGTGTGCATTGCTGCAGCTTCCACAAGCTTTTGGAATTGTTATTTATTTATTTATATAAATCTCTGAGCACTTAGTTGCATGATGAGCGTGATGAGTTTAGTTTCGCAGATTACTTATCACTGAGAAACGCAGTGGTGTAAGTCATTTATTACCATACCACGCACTACTGCTCTTCGCGGGCCACACAATGGCTCAGTAACGACTCACATTTTTCAGGCCTGCATTTGGAACTCCGTCTGACCAATGTGATTAATGTGCCAGTAAACGGTGGTGTTTTGTCGGCAAAATGAAAACGCCAAGTTAAATTATGTCCGTTCCGGCTGCAGTCAAGGAAGCCAATACGATTCTGCACGTTCTTCTTCTTTTTTTTGGTGAGGGGTTCTCGAGTCTGTGCTCAAATTACCTCTGGGGGATCTTTTGCATAAAACTGAAATTTCTATTTGTCATGGGGATTTGATTCAATTATAAGCCGCTTGTGACGGTTAGATAGGCTACCCTCTGTGTCCTAAATTATGCATGCTGCTTGGATTGGAACAGAATTGCTGGGTCTAGCTATGCCCCACCGACCCGGTGAAATATTTACGTCATTGTTCTGGCAAGTCGATAAGGAAGTGAGGCCCACTACCATTCACCTCGTGAAATTGGTTTTAATGATACTCCGAATAGCGCCACTGTCCATCCCTTCATGAACTTTTGACCGTCAAATGGGTGTGGAGATTGATAGCTGCATCACATTGTGAAAAGCCCTAGAGGGGAGTTATATCTGTCTGCAATGCAGATCTCCTCATAAAGTAGTCAGTTGTAGACTCAAGTGTTTTGGGGATGCAACATCAACTAGGTCAGCATCCTTAAGGGGGGAGTTATGCATTCTTCAGATAAATTATAATATATACACTAAATCTAATTCTACAGCAAAGAGCTACAGACAGCCACAGTTAATCATCGGGTTTTAAATGTTTTCAAGAAAGTAGTGGCAATGGTGGCGCAGGTGGTAGAAGTGCTGTTCAGCAACCGGAGGTTTGCAGGTTTGAGCCCCTCTCTGGCTGACCCCATCAAAGTGTCCTTGAGCAAGATACTGAACCCCGAATTGCTCCCGGTGGCAGGTTGGCACCTTGCATGGCAGCATCCACCACTGGTGTGTGAATGGGTGAATGTGAGGCATACACTGTAAAGCGATATGATTACTCGTAGTTGTGGAAAGTGCTATATAAATGCAGTCCATTTACCAAAATTCGGTACAACATAGACTGAATATAGACAATAATATTAACTGATAAGGGCAAGGAAACTCCATTTCAGTTTCTTTTTCCTGTGCCCCATCCAGTTAGTGTTAGATGCTGGTTTGCAAATTCAGTCTATATTGTGTCAGAGTGCTCAAGTTGTAGGACTTAAAGGAGAAATCTGGTGCGGGTCAATCGATAGCTCTGTTATTCCAGATCACAGAGTGATGTCGGTAGGAAATAGAATGTGAAACTTTGCCTCAACATAAACTGAATAATGAACTGGCAACCCACGAAACCCTGAGAATTTATACCCACACAGTAATAGAGATGCATTGGTTTTGTTTCTTCTCCCATCCCGCAAGAGAAACATGCCATTTATGCTATTAATTGAATTTGGGGTTATTTGTTTCGTTTCTCTCCCTGCACGTCCTTTGACACACTGTGAATAGCACTTCTGTTTCATTGTTTCCATTTGTTTTTAAAATGAAATAAAGACAGGTTTATATTCTATTCTTCTCCAAATTAGTTAGCAAGCTCTTAGCAACAGGGTTGTTTAAATGAGCTGCTAAACTATTGTTTTAATGAGAACACAGATAGACAAAGCAACATAAATTTAAATATAACTTTGATTATTTAAAACAAACCAAAAAAATGTCAGACTTGCCTTGTTTGGTTTTAGTGGTGTACACACCTTGTTTAATGTTCTTCTCTACTTCGTTGGTTGACTTTGATCCAGTAGTAGCTAGGTTAGCCTGCATTGCTATCCCGCACAAACCCGCAGTGTTTTTTTTTAGCCGTCCGTTCCCTCCCGCAGCCAAGCTCAAACCGCCCGTTCCTGAGAGATTTCCATTGGGTCCCGTGGGACCCAGCAGGACCCAATCTCATTGCAGACATCTACTGGCAGCTAACGTTAAATGAATTGGGCATAGGAAAATGAAACTGAAAGTAGTTACTGCACCCCTTTTCAGTTTATGTTGTATCAAATATTCACCTTTTTTCCCTATGAACAGCACTTGGTTGCCTGGAACAACAGGGCTATGGATTGGATCACACCAGATTTCTCACATACTTGTGGCATTAGGATCACCACTCACCACTCCTGACATGTTTCAAAGCAACCTAATTTGCTTTGTGACTCTGAATATGGTTTACTGTCTGACTAACCCTAACCCTAACCCTAACCCTATCTAGTCTTCACCACTGAAAGACTCAACCTAGGTTTACTGCAGTTTCTCCCCTGAGTTGTGTGCCACCTGAGATGGGAAGTACTTTGAAAAATAGACTAGCACCATAAATAATTCCCCTGCTTTGAAGGAGTGGCATATAATGCTCTTTTCAGTTGTTATCAGCTCCAAAGGTATCCTCCTGTCATGTGGTGATGCTACAACAGCTTTGTAGGTTCAGAAGGGGGTTGTCATAAAATTTTGTTTGTTTTGTTTTTTAGAGTTATCGATTGCAGCCTCTCCTCTGTCAGTCATCTTTATCTGTGCAACAACAAAAGGCCCCACACATGTAGCTGGGTATTTATGAGGATGCACCTACCATCAACACGCAAATGCAGGTTTTAGTCACCGAATCCAGCTACTTTTGAAAATTCCAGCCTTTTGGAGATTTCTGAAAACTCCAACTTCAGTGACTATGTGTTGACAGGGAAAACAGAATCTTTGCATTGTCTCTTTTTGGTATCTGTTGTTGGCTACCAATTTCAATGACAGCCAATGTTTTGACAGCCTTTCCTGGCTCCTTTTGAGCGTTGTGAGGCCGTATTTTTTTATACTGTTGAAAATATATCATAAATAAATATATCATTTATCATAAATACTGTAAAAGGCCCTAAGCTGATGATGCATAAAACATCCTTTCAAGGAGTGCTGATGGGCTATTGTTGGTTCTGAGTTGTGCTTCTGACAGGCTTTCATTCATATTAGGGGGCTACCTGGACGACTTTCCTCAAAAGGCAAATTATCATGTCCATCTGACCAGAATTACACGGAACTGGTTATGTGATTACTCAGCAAAAATTACCCACCTCCCCCTCCCCCAATTACCCCACCCTTAATGGGGTAATGCTTGGTTGTAACTGACTAGGCCTCTGACTCATTGACTTCTTTACCCAAGCAGGTTGAAATAAACTGCAAATCCTTGATAACCACCTATGGCCTGACTACCAGATAATGTTGTGGGACATGAACCCTGGCAGTTGTGTTGGCCCCTTGAGCTGTCAATCCGCTAAAGGTTTCTTCTTAGACTAACTACCTCAAGGTGGTTTTTCTTTGCCCCTGTTGCTCTTGGGTGTTCCTTGCTGTAAAGTCATGAGACAATACTGTTGTAAAAGGCACTGTATACATTAAATTGAATTTAACTGAATCCTAGATTTGGTCTCCCTGGTCCTCCTACAAGTGCTGGCGTTTGCGTCAAGAGCCATCAATCACCCCTCACACATGCTAAACAGCTCCAACCATCATTTTGGACAATACTTTTCTTGACTTGCCCAGAGTGTACGCTGCTCACATTGATTCTTTTTATGAGAAACTAAAAGCCTTCAATCTTCTCTAAGAGCAAGGCTATGATATAATTCTGTGCAATTCCTGGGGCATATTAAGGGTAAAAGAGATTCAGTTGGCAATGATGAATGGTGCTTTTCTTCTCTCTCTCTCTCTCTCTCTCTCTCTCTCTCACACACACACACACACACACACACACACACATACATACACACACACACACACCATAGTGCTGCAGAGAGTGGACTATTTTGCCATGGATGACAGACATGACTTTATTTGATGAGAAAGTCCCAGGTGTTTCAGGAATGTGGCCAGTAGGTGGCAATATGCATTAATTTTTGAGACATCACTGTACTGACAAATTAACAACTGTATGTGGTTTCTATGTGTGTGTGTGTGTGTGTTGAATCTACACATGCCCCTAAGGACCCTAAGTAGAAGGCTATTGTCTTTATGTGGTAGATTCTGATGCTCATAAATCTGTCAGAAACATGACCTTTTTTATCCCCAGTAATGTACTTTTCTGTTGTCACTTTGCTCTACTTTGTGTAGTCGAATTTGGGGGAAAGTTAGCCTATGTCATGTTTCTGGTTTGTCAAGACATTTGGTTAAAAGATAAAGTTATACCAGCAGAACTGCCTTCTGTCTTGACTGCATAAACACTAAAAAGACCATGACTGCATAAACATTGTTGTTGTCAAAAAGACAACAGGAACTATAATGCACAGAGTTGTAACCATATCAGAACAGGCAAGACCACAGGAAGAGAGAAGCTGCATCATTATAGGCCACTATTGTGAACTTAAAAAGCATCTTCGGATCTGAGTAGATACAAAAATATGCTCAATAAAAAACACTGTTTACAGAGTATGTAATAAATAACATGCTGTGAACAGGGCGCACAGAGTGGGCAGCGTTACAGTAAGTGCAATATTCATTGCGGCTACTTCACAAGCTACTTAATGTGTTGACATTTACAGGCTCATAATTTTGTTTATAGAAAGGCGATGGGAGGTTATGAGGAAGCTTCACTTTCTGTTCAACATCAGGTGTCTTTTCTTTGCTCAAATGAAAGATGAGATGCTGGAGTCATAGCAACCAAGTAAACAAAATTTAGCTTAAAAGCTGCAGCGTTGAGGCAGGAGAGTACTGTTACGACTTTCTATATCTGACTTCTCTTTTGGGAGCATATATTTATTCATAGGTGGTCATTAAGTTGCATTTAGCCGTATTCGGCAGCACAGAAAAAGCGGATGCATCATTCTAAGTGTTTTTTTTTTGTATTGTTGGTTGAGTCTCAGAAATATACAGCAGCCCAGTTATTAACAGTAGATAACATCCAGCATTCTTGATAATCTGAAAATATCTGTTTATTTCTCTGCATGCAGCTGTTTCGATTTCCTTTATTTATATGCAGCACTTTTGGCTGAACAAAAAAGCTGAACACAGCGCAGAGATTGCCACAACTTTTGCAGAAGATAAGATGGACTCAAACTCAATAATCTATATGGGCATCTCTCAAACAGAAAAAAAGCCCATTGTGCCTCATCTTCAGGCAGCGCTTTGCCAGATTGACTGGCAGCTTGCAGATTCTTGGTCCTGGCAACACTATAGGAAGGCCTCTGGGCTGATCAAGTTATTTCCATCATGCACAATCTGGGGTAACAGACTGGCATCTATCAGATGCCTATGAGCATAGAGGAGGACAGGGTGTGAATGAAGTTAGTTCATTGATTGAATATATAAAACAATATTGTTTAAATAACAGTACATCACTGTTCTAGTTAACATAACTTAACATTAGATTAAAAAAAAAACATTATTGCTGTATGTGAACAATGTCCAAATAAGTGTTATGTTTGGAGGGTATGCATCTAGAAATGTGCCTACCAATCCCAGAACACTCTTAGCACTCTCTGCTCTGTCTAAATATCTCAATCCTTTACTTATTCAGATTGGGCTATAGGGCAATAAACCCATGCTAAATTACCTGTGGTTGCAACTATTTATGCAAATGTATACACACACAAGATGTCATTTAAGCCACAGTATAGTGACATGATTGTGAATGAGCCTTAGCCCTTATGATCATTTGCCTTAAAAACCTCATGCATTTTTCATGGACAATTCCTACAAAAATGAGAGTTGTTTTTCAAGGGTCCTTCCAGCTCGCCCGAATCAGCAGCAAAGAGGAATGGGGTGGTGACCCTAGGCCCTGTTATTTGAGAAGGATGGTGGGAGGATCCTCCTGTCCATGTGAGTGTGAGGACTCATTAATTCAGAGTGATAAACTGAGCTGGACACATCATGGCCTGCAGCTATCCTGGAATCACTTACTGCTGAGAGAGATGGAGGAGAGAGAGAAAGAGAGAGAAAGAGAAAAAGAGAGTATATGTGTATATACCAAAGATGGATGTTTGTTTCTCTCTCTCTCTCTCTCTATCTCACATACAAACATGGAACATACCCAACTAGGAACCAAGCACAAGTATGAACATAAAAATGTACAAATACGTACAAAAATGTTATATGCACATACACACTCATACACACACTTCCTGCACATAACAATGTCACATCTTTCTGCCATCATGCTGACTGACATTTTGAATCATGAGAGACAGCAGAAGCCTCACACCTCACTTTCACAAATTGGTGAGCGCTCAAACAAATGAATGAGAAGACCCACGCAATAAAAAGGGCTCTCTGTGAAATACCTGAAAATATAACATAAAACTGCCATTATGGTGACACATTTAAAAGTCAAGGGACTTTGTCTAAACCTATTTATGGTCAGACCACAAAGCAATTCTCAATTAAAAGTCATGCAGAATTTACAGCATCTCTGAGTGGAATTACCAAACGCTTTGGGCAAAGAGAAAATACATTATGTCTTATATTTTTTTATTTATCAATTTATTTTCTTGTTTTTCTTCCTGTAACCATTTCATGCCTGAGCTCAAAGCTGGGAGAAGCAGGTCCTGTAGAATCTGATACTATCTGTACAAAAAATCCCCAGTATCTAAATTTAGCCCAAGGGTGTATGTGTCAAATTTTTAAGGCCTTCCGTTGTTATGGCAACGGGGAGACATGAGGTGGTCATCGTCTGTGTGTGTGTGTGTGTTGTACCTCTTTATGTATTTTATGTGCGGTCTGCATCTTTGTGCGTGTCTTCAGTCGACCTAAGCATCTGTCCACTATGCCATCTCATGTAGGAACCCCTTACATTACAATTCCTGGAACGTGGGGAGAACACTACACCCAAAACTGTCGGACAGAAAAAGAGGACATCAGCAGTAGTTGTAGCAACATTACCTGTAGTAGGCCTAGCAGCCTAGTAGTTGAAGAAGAAGAAGAAGAAGATCAACAGCACCAGTGGACCTGGTAGCTTAGTAGTTGAAGAAGAAGAAGTAGAAGTAGAAGTAGTAGTAGAAGAAGAAGAAGACGAGGAAAGGAGAAGAAGAAGTAGAAGTAGAAGTACTAGTAGAAGAAGAAGGAGAAGATAGCAGTAGTAGTATCAACAGCAGCAGTGGACCTGGTAGCCTAGTAGTTGAGAAAGAAGAAGTAGAAGTAGAAGTAGTAGTAGAAGAAGAAGAAGACGAAGAAGGAGAAGAAGAAGTAGAAGTAGTAGTAGAAGAAGAAGGAGAAGATAGCAGTAGTAGTATCAACAGCAGCAGTGGACCTGGTAGCCTAGTAGTTGAAGAAGAAGAACAAGAAGAAGAAGAAGACATAGAACTCATAGCAGTAGTAGGCCTAGTTGTCCAGTAGTTGTAAAAGAAGATGAAGAAAGCAGTAGTAGGCTAGTAGTAGCAGACAGAGTAAAAGCTGAGTGAGAGGCACAATAGTTTGTTAAGTTCCGTGTTCTATTTTCACAAGGGGGAGAGGGGGAAAATCACCCTATATGCAGACCAGCTCTCATATGCCGATACAGAATATCATTGAAAAGTTTATATTGTAACGTTACATGGCATTCCCACTTGTGCAGGCTGGAACTATTTGTGTTTGCTCCCATTGTAACATATTATGTTGCTCTATCTTAGTCAGTATACAGTGATTTTGGTAGTAGTAGTAGTAGTAGTAGGAGTAATAGTAGTAGTAGTAGTAGTAGTGGAAGAAGAACATGTAATAGTTGTGTTACTACTAGTAGTAGAATTATACTAGTAGAAGTAGTAGTCATGAAGATGGCAAGGAAGTGAAAGTATGCTAACAAATCTCTGTGTGGGCATGTCATTTAAGCCATTAGTAGCAGATTATGGATAAGCCTTGGCCTTGGATAAAGCGGACAAGGGGGCTTTTTCTTCCTTTAAACAAAATCACACATTTTCATGTCATTTGATCATCATGTACTGTAGATGCTGGTAAATTGTGTCTGAGCTGAAGACATCTTGTGCGGAATCTTTGAATCTGCCTCGCCAGACGATCATTTATTTATGGTCTGTGGCAATGGAGTTCAGTTGCCTCCATAAAGTACTTCTTACATTACTAACTACACTGATCATGTTCCTACACTGAAATCGCCAGACAGTCCAGAGGTTTCCTCCTTGTCTTTCCTTGAGAATTTGTAACTTTTCCCCCTCAAAGTCAAAAAGGCCTCAAAAAGGAGATTTTTTGTGAGTGTTAGTGTTCATTTTTATGAAGTCTTTAGATGGTAGATCTGAATAAGCTGTAATGTTTTTTTTCTAATAGAGTCCACTATGGAAAAGAGAATTTCAGACAACGTGTGTGTGTGTGTGTGTGCATATGTGTGTGTGTGTGTGTGCAACTTAGGTGTAGTCGTAGAATAAATCAGATCGCATGCTTTATATTTTTTTAATAAGCTGTAATGTTTTTTTCCAATAGAGTCCACAGCAAATTCACAATGGAAAAGAGAACAGAGAAACGTGTGTGTGTGTGTGTGTAGCTGTAGGATAAATCAGGTCATCTGTTTTATGTGGTTGATTTATGGTTAATTCCTCTTTATTACAAAAGTTTAGATGACGCATCCTATACATGAGTGAAGTGTTCTCTCTCTCAGATGACGGCCCTCGTTGCAGATCCTGTCTCCATAGTGGCCATAAAGCATCTGTATTGGATGGGCTGCTTTGGGGCCGTGGTGTTTTAATCAGAAGGAAAGCGTGGGGGCTAAACGCCACCAACGCAGTGGCCGGCGGCTCGTCCTCGACAGTCTCGCCATGATTAATATGGAACCTTTATCTTGTGCCTGCCTCTGTAGTCCTGATGTATTTAGTGGCCGCCCAGCATGGCTGTTAATGGGAGTACCTCGCTCCAGTGATATAGATCACCCCTCTCTCTCTCTCTTTCTCTTTCTCTCTCCCCATGCCCCCCTCTCTCACTCTCTCTCTGTCTCTCTCTCTCTCTCTCTCTCTTTTGATCACTCACTCTCCTTCAGCCGCAATAACATGGTGGAATCAATCAAAACAGATCTTTTATGAAAGTTCATTTCCTTTATTAGCTTGCCGACCTTCACAAAATAAAGTAAGTAAAGTGGAAATGCTGTTTATCTTCGCCAGGGCCAAGTTCCCCTGACCCGCCACATGGCGGGATATTATAGTTTCAATTCACTTTCATCAATTAGCTTGTATCGATGAGATGAGCAAGCGAACTTGCTAATTTTAACCTTCAGAGACTAAAAAGAGAGACTGAGGGGAGAGAGAGAGAGAGTGAAAGAGTGAAAGAGAGAGAGACAGAAATTGCTTGATATTCATCATTATCATCACGGAGCTTGTTTCAGCCATACTACAGGAGTCAGTCTAATTAATCCAAGGGAGTCTTTTATTAGTAATTTATGCAATATCGTGTTGAGGCAGACGCATCATGCTTTTTGAAGGGATGCAGTCAAATGCTGAGAGGGAGGTAGAGGAGAGAAGTATGATGATTGATTCATAGCCCTCGCCCTGACAGATAGAGAGATTATGCTATGCTAATGCTAATGCCTATTCCTCTAACTTAGCTTTTTTCTTTCTATTCAAGAGGAGACAGCAAAAAAGTAGGGGGAAAAAGTCATGCCTCATTGATAGGTGCCCAGGCTGAATTTGACTTTGAAATATGGAGGTCCCCTTTGTGAGATGATGCCTATTTATCCCAGTCAAGTTGTTCACAGGCTGCTGAAGCAAATGACAAACTAGGGCCACAGGTGTAATCAGCCCTGTCCTGAAAGTAATGTCATCACTATTGAAAGGCTGCTTTTCAGAACCTCACAGCCCCACATCAGACACACACACACACACACACACACACACACACACACACACACACACACACACACACACACACACATACTCCACCTTCTGCCCTCACACTCCTCCCTCTCTCTCCCTCTTTCTCTCTCTCTATCTAATTGTGAACCCTCCAATGATTACCCTTCTGCAGTCATTAATATGTCCTGGCTTTGGTCCTAATACCCGTATATTGTAAACAAGCTTGATATTGGGCCAAGTCCCTCATGGATGCAGCAGGAGGAGTGTGTATGTGTTTGTATGTGTGTGTGTTGGGGGATGGGTTGTGTGTGTGTGTTGGAGGGGTTGGTGAGTGGGTTGAGTGTCTTCACCATGCTCTAATGTGACTGTGTTTGCACACACATCATTAGACTGTGGCCAAGGTAGGCCTTATTATTTTTAATAATCTGACTCCTTTTTCTGCTGCTTCTCAAACCCAGGAGATCTGTAGTCGGCACTTCCATGGCACATAACGTTACTCCTTCTCTCTCTCTCTCTCTCTCTCTCTCTCTCTGTCCCTCCCTCTTGCCCCCTCTCATTCCCCAGGCTTAACTCTTTGCCTCTACCTCAACCAAGCTGAACGGCCCTGTCTGCCTCGGACTCCAGCTGCATTAATGACCCCTGGGTGTGCCATACTGGGCCCGTTGCTCTCATTTGGAACCCCCCCCCCACACACACACACACACTGTTTCCTTCCTCATATTCTTTTTCTCCCTTTCTTCTTCTTCCTCTTTTCTTCTCCTTCTTCTTGTTCTTCTTATTCTTTTCCTTCGCCTTTTTCCACTCACATTGTTTTCTTTCTGGTTCTGGCTTTAATTGCAAAACACTGAGCAGAGACAATTTCCTCATCACAGTTCCCTGTGCTTTGGGGGTTGCCTGTGAAGACTGTGAGGTTAAAAAGCGCTATACACAGTGGCTTAAGTTTTATCTCAATATAATCGCATCCATTAGACATACTATGCGGATGAACCCAGAACGGGTGTGTCACACTGAAACTCTGCTCCCACTGCCTTTTGAAGTTGAGCGGATGAAAGTGGTAGGAGATAGGTGACAGACAAAGGGATTTGTTACCTCATCAAACTGATTTTTTTGTCTAGTTTTGAACAGTCCCTCAGTGCATTCCCAGTGGGCATTTGTGGCTGAACTATCTCTCTCTTTCTCCCCCCCCCCCCCCCCCTTCTCTCTTTCTCTGTGTGTGTGTGTGTGTGTGAGTGTGTGTGTGTGTGTGAGAGAGAGAGAGAAAGAGGGACAGTGGCAGAATAGAGAACAGTACAAGCCAAAATGTTCAAGGTCCAAATCCAGGTCTTTATATGACTTTTTGCTGAGGCACCTTTGAATGAAATACAACATTCCCTCTCATGTCAAGCCCCTCAGTGTAAATAAAACTTATTTGGTTGTCATGGGTTATAGTCACCATCTTTTTGTGAAGGACTTTGGAGAATAAAAAAGTGCACTGCATAAGTGCAGTCAGTTTATCCTTTATTAGAGTTGAGGGATATGACCTGACAAACAAACAAACAAATAAACAAATAAAAACAGGTTCCAGTATGAAAAAATACATAAACCTAAATAAATAGCTTAAACCATAAAATGCATTGTGATATTTGATATTTGCATTGAGATATTTGCCTTTCAGTTTTTCAGTTCTTAGATTTGGTTTTGCTCTGATACACACACATACACACACCACACACACACACAATGCCCTCACATACAGTGTTTATGATAGAAATCCATTACGCTATGGAAACAGCCTTTACCAAGGGTCAGCAGGCAAACATAAATCGCCCTATGTTCTTTTGTTCTTCTCCAAAAATGGTTTTAATGTTGTTTGTCCCATCTGAAAGACACAGGGGCAAAACTATATCCACACCCAGATGATAAAGTTGTTATTCAGGCTTTCATTAGTGCCAGCAGCCTCTGTGAGGTTTCTTTCTGCACCAGGTCAGCTTTGTGATGTGTCCCTTGGGTACTGATGCCTCTTTTAATAGTCATCAGGTCAGAGCCGTTCTAACCAAACTAGCTGCTTGCTGCTCATGTTTCTGCATATTAAAAAATAATAATTAAGATATAATTGAAAGAAAAACAGCACTTATCTGGAATGAATTGCTCTAATCAACATTTCTCAGAGGAGCAGAAGCGACAAGGCATGTGTGTGTGTGTGTTTAGTTTTTGTAAAAGGTGAGAAAGTTATCTTCAACAGTAAACTTTTAGTATGTATGTGTCTGTCTGTCTGCATGCCATATTTTCTTTTCAAAGTCTTGAAACCTCTACCTGAGGCTGAATGCAGCTCGCTAGGGAAGAGTGCTTGCCAGTGTGTTTGACCCGCAGAGCTCAATCATTCTATCTTTGTTATTCCCCCACGACCAGACATGGAGTTTCATTTGTGAGCAAGTAATACCTTAAACTTCCGTCTTAGGCTTTATCAGGTCAGAAAGCAAACAAGTGATGACAATCAGCAGCATTGTCTGCCATGAGTCTGAAGCTTACAAGAGGAGTAGGGCATTATCACACACAAGCCTGTGCCTATGTGTGTTTGTAGTTTCTTGTGTATTCTGTTGTTTATTCGTTCTTTCCATGTTTGGAAATTCAACAACTTCCTTATTTTGCCCCTGAGAGAGAGAGAGTGAGATGGAGCAAAAACTCCACTAGCCGTAGGTAAGTGTTGCGCAATCATGGTTTTCCCAACAGAGAATAACCACAGTGCTTTGCCTTGCATGGAGTGAGATGCACTAAAGAGAGCCAGACCTGAAGGGAGAGGACCTTGTGCTGTTTCACATTCAGCACACCTGTGCATTAGGCCTCGCCATTACCTGCTATCTTTGAAGAGGGAAAAAGAGAGAGAACAAAATAAAAGGTGAAGGTTGTTATAATTTGGTAGTGCTTGTGGCAAAGCCGATTCTCCTCTGTTGTGCATGTAGGTTGCAAAAACAGTTTTCTGAAACCTCAACTCAGGCCACCCATTGTGTGTGTGTGTGTGTGAGTGTGTGCGTGTGTGCATCTTAGAAGGCCTGAAAGCTCAGTGGAGCATTAAATTAATATTTTAAACCTCACACGGCTTGATTATTTATGAAGGCTGTTGATTGGGAGCTTACTGATTGCGATTGTCAGTGCAGTGCAAAAGTTCTCTGTGCTGACACAGCTCCCCACCAAAACCTATCTCTAAAACCCACCTTTAACTGACGGAGTATTGGAAAACTCTGTGGAGGGAATTATAGGTTAAACAATATTAAAATTAAAGTCAATATAGATTTCCATACAAGTTTGAGAACTAGCTGAGAAATGTATTTTTCAAGACACAATCAAGGGGTGAGAAACATATGAGCATAAGTGACATTTTACCAATATTACAGGCAAGCCATAGACTGACTTAAGTCTGAAAAGTACACCAGGCAACATTTGATGCTGTTTTTAGGTTAATTTACCAATTTCATTGACACTTCGATGGTTAAATGGCTTTTTACGGGGTAAACAGAGGCTCTCTTTGCTAGGAATAGCTAGATGGGACTGAGTTTTACCACTTGCAGACACTCAACACTGAGCCGTTGTGAAACGAAACCGAAACTGAATGAAGGCGAAATCACGTTTTTTACCTTGCCAGTCAACATAATGTAACTCTACAAAAATAATCAGCACTGGTAAAAATTTACACCACTGTTGCTGACTTAAAAAAACCAAACAACCGTGACTGTAGGAGGAGCTTCGTAAGTAAAAAATCTCAGGCTTGCCTGAAGTCCTTTGTTTTATTTATTTATTTATTAATAACTGTGACATTGTTAAGAATGTATACATATCCTTTTGAGGGCTGATCAAGAACTTTCACTGAATATATAATGCCCATGCAGTTCTTACACCCATAATATTTGTGTCAGAAACAATCCAGCAGTAATGATGTTAATGACACCTACAGGTTGTGGTATTGCATCATGTTGCCTACTTGCTGTTTCAGCTGTCTGCAGAGATGTTCGTCTCCAGCGCAGTATATGTGCATCCATGCTGATTTTAGAAGGATTATTGCATGTGATGGTTGGCTTGAGGAATTGGCATGATGACACCCATGCACGGATTCCTCCCAAACGCCAAGATAGCACACTGATATGATGACAACATTGATGTTAGGCTACAAATATCAAAGATGTTACAGACATTAGCCACTGACTGAACTTGATACTGCCCAGTGTATTTCGTATTGTAATACAGCCATTCATGAGTTGGCTTTAATAGTTTATTGCACATTTACTACATTGATATAATGGGTTAACCATCAACATCCTGTTCAGAGTATTAAATAAATATTTTATGTATGCACTTCCTTTAGAACTACTAATTCATGACTTCTTATGAACTTTTTTTTTTTACTTATTCTCTGTGAACTAATGCTTTACTAGTTCTGCTGTGTGATAATTATCACACTAGAAAGCACTTTCCGCTTTTTACTTTGCTTCTTCAGATTATATTTGGCTCATTCCCCCACTCTGCACGTTTAGCATCCTCTTGATTGTTTACAATGCATAGTGCCACACTGTCTGTGTCTAACCCATACAGGAAACACATAACCTTGCCATTTACATCATGACAGCGTGCCTTCAGGTGCCCACAGATTCCCATTAATATGAGTAATGGCGTCAGATTTATTAAGGTCATCGTGTTGTCAGTGCATCTGTCATTATGAGAGCCTTTGGGGATTTTCTTGGTGTGTCAAGCAATTATTATGCCAGGTTTTATTGATCAGAAGTCCCTCAAAGCGCAAGTCATTTTACAGGTGAGAGCACACCAGACTGTAGAAGAGAGAGAAGCCATTGTGAGGTTACGTGAAATATAATCAAACCCAATTACTCATGGCAGAGCCATTGACAGAATACTTTACAGTAGTCATTTATGCTTTGCTAGAAAGGGGTTTATATTTCCTTATATTTTATGAGTATTCTCTCATTTACTAAATCATCTGTATCACTCTTTCTTTCTTTCTTTTTTTCTCATGTCAATAGCACTTCTTCCAAAAGGAAAATCCGGCAAATACGAGAGAAAGTCATTGTTCTTCTCACATCAACACATTTTGTCTATGCTATGTCTATATGCAAGTCTACTCTGCTTCCAAACCTATTGTAAAACGGCAATTAATTTCAGAGTCAATACTGCATAGAAACAAGTAAAGTGCTTATTAAGTTACCATCAATTGCATAACTGAATGCGGTGCATTGTCCTTTTTTTCTCTGAGATTGTTTTTTTTTTTCATCTTTCTGTGCCTGGGTCTGTATAAAATATGGGCACTTATGTGCAAATTTCCTTCACAGGCTTTTAAGGACTGATAGAAGCCAAGTAAAAAAAATATTTTTATTTTAAAAAGAGTAGGCTGAAGTCTTGGACATAAAAAGGTTATATGAGGGTAAAACAACCCTGTCAGAGTTCATAGGTCATTTTTGCCAGAGCTGTGCTATCAGTGAGAGCCTAACAAGGGCCATCTGGATGGCTGATGCTTCATCACAGCCAATATGGCCAACCTTTACTCGTCAAATGCAATCATGTCAGAAAGGACGTGTGAAGCAAACCAAAGGATTGTCACATCTGCTTAGTCAGCTTCACTGTCCCTAGCCCATAGACCAGCAACAGGGGATGAACTGAAATTAAGGGCCAATGGACCTCTTTCAAAGGCCCAAAAGCTGATGATGGTATAGGCAGATTTGATAGGAAAAGTCTTAATTAAACAACGCTGAGTCAGAGGCTCAGTTTCATAGGCTGAATTAGGCCACAAAGGCAAGAATACAGAATCCTGTCTAATTAAAATGTATCATTAATTCCTTTGGAAAAGTGTTAAAACCAATGTTTAATTAAGTGGTCCTGCTGTCAAGTTTATAAATTCCCTCGACAATGCAAAATGTCTTAGTTGCTTCTTTTTGCATGTCAGGGGTGCTCTGGCTTGTCAAAAGCTGACATGTTAGCTTGTTAGCCTTTTCGCAGCCCAAGTCAAGCAGGCGAAAGCCTGTAACAGCCTCTCAGAAGGAGCCTATGCGTCTCCTTGCATGTTTGATGATTGCCTTGACTCCCATGACCTCCTGTCTCCCGTGTAAAATGCTGATTGGGGGATAATGGGGTTAGCAGTGAACTGACCTTTGGATTGCCTGCTGATCCATCCAAGGGTCAGTGTTCATCTTCCTTTCTGCTTGGCGCTAAGGGTTTCTCAAGAGTATGGTACTTTCTTTGGAAGCCTATACACAGGGAGAAGACTATACACAGTGGCTGTAGTTTGACTTGATGTATATGGGAGCTTTTGGGTGACAGTGACATATGGGATTCCAGAAGGTGTCAGGTGTTCCGGAAGGCGTGTCAGTTGAATGATGGCTCTGTTGTGACTCTGTTCCCCCTCAATTTTCTCAGCTTCCTGTTGCTTGAATGATTGGTTTGTAGCATATCTAAATTAGCATTCGAGAAAATGTGGCCCCTTTTAGTCTTGAAGCTTGAGTGGCATATGGTGATGTGCCTCAAGCAACACAATGAATGTTTTCAGACAACACGTGTTACACTAATGAGAAAAAGTGCACTATACTGTGCAAGTTGCTTTGAACATAAATAGCATTTGAATGTCATAGTAGGCTATGTGCTAGCTGCATGTTATTGTTGTTATGTCAACCATAATGATTGCCTGTGACCTCACTAAGACCTGAAACAAATCAATTAACGTATTGGTGGAGGACGTTCCCAGCACATTATATAAACATTGTGCGAGTTGTTCACAGTACTTCCTAAGGCACTCTCATCAAGAAAAAACTCTAAGCAAGAAATCGTTTTCACTACCACTTAGTTTGCAGAACACATGACACACTCACGCATGTGAATGATGGATCATCGAACGTCCAATGTATTCCACTGCCATGCTTCGGCTTGCAACTCGATATGCAACTCCGCAGTAACAGACTCTTCAGTGGCCCTGGCAGCAATCATCTTGCACCAGGAATGGGAAAAGGAACAGGTGTGCGAGAGCCTGAGGAGCCGATTACGATGCAATCACAACCCTCAGACGCAGGCCGAGCCGAGGCAGGCAGGCCAGCCCACAGCCGCTGATGTGACATAATACAGGAATAAATGAGACTACTTTAATGCGATAAGTGAGGCGGAAGTGATTGTTGCAGGGAGCTGAAACAATGCCTTGATGTGCAGATGATTGAAGAGCCGTTTCCTTCTGACAGGAGGAGAGCCTGAGAGAGCGATTCAGGGGAAGAGAGGAGAGAGTGAGGAAAGGAACTGTGTGTGTGTGTGTATGTGTGTCTTTGTGTGTGTGTGTGTGTGTGTGTGTGTGTGCGTCTTTGTCTATATGTGCATGTGTGTGTATTGTGTATGTGTGTGCATCTGTGTCTATATGTGCATGTATGAGTGTGTTTGTGTGTGTGAGCATGTGTGTGTGTATGATGGAGTGAATGAGACCCCTAATCACGAAGAGCTGGGTAAACGATGTGGCGAGACTCCAAGCTTCGGGGCTAAACTCAGCACCACTCTCCGGGAAGTAGCACCTCACTCTCATAGATGGTACTTTAATTTGGTTATTTACTGTGAGGCAGGAGCAGAGAGAGGATGGATGCTACAGCCCCAGGGTCCTCGTCACACTGGCCCCTGCTACATGGTCGAGATGTGGATTCGGTTGTCCAGACAGTCCTTTTCATGGTTGCAGTGCACTGCAATATTACACTGCATTTCAGCTCAGCTGAGATTGGTGCATTCCTTGTACAAATGCATGTTTGGTTGACTCAATGCTGTACATTCTAATTATTTCTTGTCCAAATAATACCTGGATGTCTGACTATGTAGATCAAGGACAGCTGTACATTTACATTTACAAGGAGGATTTAAAACTATCCTTCTTATTAACAATAGTTAGAATTACTATTATAACTATAATAACAATTTTGTTTTGTGCACTATGTTCTCTGATGAATCCATTTAGAACTGTGTATTGCTTGGGATAAGACACAGAAAAAAGATTCTATTTGTGACACACACACAGAAACTAGAACAACCCCATGATTCTGAGGGTGCAAAGACTATAATTAATTTCATTTGATAATTTCAATCATCTGATGAAGTGAAAAAAAAAACATGACACTGACAGTAAAATGCATTGGATGAAATTGGCAGACATACAAAGTCATATTCTTGCTTTGAACGTTGTGTTCCTCCCTTCCATCTGACAAAGTTATTGACTGTGCGCTAAAGGTGAGGGTCTATGAGAGCAGGTTGGCTGAAGTTGCTGGAGTCAGATTGCTTGCTATTCTCAGCGCTGTTGACGAACAGCAGCAGCGGTGGGTCATGTCACGTCCCGCGATTCGCCTCGTCTGTCGCATCTCTGAAAATGCATTTCCATTCCTTAGTGCTGAGAACGGGAACAAGGGGTTGCGGAGTAAGCCACCCATGTGTACCCATCGAATGATTATGCAGCACCACCAGACGCCATGGGGGGTCACCGCAATTTAAAACTTGTCTGACTTGACTGTGCATATATTTCATTCTGTTTCACTGCCATACTCTGTCCGGCTGCTTCTTCTTAGGGATGAGAACCCCTCCTTTTTTTGGGGTGCCCTAAAAAAAATGAGTGGATCACTCATTAATGGGACCCAAGTCCCCAAAACCCATGAGGCAGGTTTCTTAACACTGGCAAGGTGACTGTTGACTGTCACAATTACTGGGAAGCAGTGATCAGCCTGTAATCAGCAACTCTAAGTGTACAGCACACTGAAGATACAAAAGGGTGTGTGTGTGTGTGTGTGTGTGTGAGAGAGAGAGAGAGAGAGAAACAAGTGCAGAGGGAGCAGCTAAAACAGAAACAGAAAGGGTGTGTGTGTGTGTGTGTGTGTGAGAGAGAGAGACAGAGAGAGAGAAACAAGTGCAGAGGGAGCAACTAAAACAGCAACAGTTTGACACTCTCTCTGTAACATAAATAGTTTTGTCCCTCAGAGGCAAGGCAGATTACGGGGAGGGCATAAAAAATGAAATAGAATAGAATTGATGGGTTGAACTGAGACAAAAGACAGCATAACAAGACAAGAGATAAGACAAGTGGAAATAAAATAATATATATATATATATATATATATATATATATATATATATATATATATATATATATGCTATACAATATATATACAATATATATATTGTGCTCCACAGGTCTAATGGTAAGGATGACGGCAATTTCATTCTCTGGATATATTTATTTGATTTTCTCTTCTTTATAGAACATTTCCCATTCAAAGAACCACCCAGGGCAGATTGTCTCCGTTGAATAAGCGGAAAATCGAATCTCTTTATTTGCCGAATGTATGGTCATATTGTGTGCAGACAAGACTAAAGAGATGTCAGTGTCCTTTTGTAACCACAGATAAGATGAGATATCTAGGAGGCCTAACTCATACATGTAAAGGAAAAATATAACTTTAATGAAATTAGCTGGAGTATTTTACAATTCTCATTTAATGTGCTTTCACACACACCTATAATGTCTAAGATTGAAATGTTTTGCGTCTACAAGTCTGTGACTACAGTGACTCTGCAGAAGAATAACTTAGCATGAGCTACTTGAACATAACGAGCTAATTGCTCTGTGTCCAGCCCTCTTGTTGTGTTCGTTTCATGGTTACTAGGTGTAACAAAGTGGAATAAAACACCCAAAATGTTACAAAAATTATTCAAATTTGTGTTATTTGTTCAGATATCTGAACAAAGTCATGGAGCCACATGACATCCAATTAGATTAAGTACATTTATTGGGAAAAAAGAGTGACTTTGACCAGAACACAACAGGAGGAGTAGCGTTGTCACAGTTTTAACATGGTTTCAAACATGCAGACTGGTCCAAACTGTGTTAAAGACACTCTAGCTTAGCGGGTGAAGTGGCTTAGTTAGCGATAGAGCAATTATGGCCTGTTATGGATTTAGAGTTGCCAACTTCCAAGACTGGCTCGGCACGAGATCAACACTGACCAAGAGCAGGAATATTTCTCTCTAAGCGAGATCCACTGAAGTCAACAGGATTTTTTTCTTGCTTGTGGGAGACAAAGGAGATAGAGGAGCCAAAAGCAAACGTCTCATGCCAAATTCATGAGAGTTGGCAACTCTGTTTAATACACTGTTGAGGTCATATGACACCATATACTTAATAAATATGTAAATATAACAATGAATAAATTCAATCTTAAAGTAATTAATTATTAAGTAAGTAATGAAGTAATTAATTAAGTAAGTAATTAAATCTTAATTACTCAGAGAAGTTTCACATAGAGTGAAAGAATCAGTATGACACAAGAAAAAAAAAATTTAAACAATAAATATGGCACCAGTGCAAATATTCACCATGGAGGCTGTCTTCCATTGAGGGCCACATTTCACATTTTGAATCTCTAAGATTATGACTTAACTAAAGTCACCAGAGTTGGCAATATCATTACAGAGCTTGAATCCATAATGGATGTCTATGTATCTACCTTACTCAACCTTTCTCATGTAACCAGAAACTTAAAGTGTGGGATGATCTGTAATAGGAGTGTTAATGTCCAATTATCTTGATTAAGGACAACTTTAACAGAATCCATTTAAAAGTATATATAGGCATAAATTAATGCAGTAATAAGCTTTCTCACCTTCTTAATGCAGGTACCGCACTTTGTGAAGTCAGCAGCACACTAAACACACAATACAATACACCCTTTACAAAAACAATAAATTTTTCTCCTACGTAAATGAACAAATCACTGCAAAAAAAAAAAGAAATGGAGCAACAAAAATCATAGTTATGCTGCAATATATACTGAAATTTCCATATGCAACTCAGAGCTAGTGGTATGAAATGCAGAAAAGTTTAGAAACACACAACCACGTAGGATGCTGTTATATATATATATAGCTCTATCATATTCATGGCTGGAGATATACACTGACTACTGTTTTCACATTGAAATAAAAAAACAAACACATCCATAAACTAATATTAAGAATGCAAATAGAGAAGATGGAAGATGCACCACTATATTCAGTAGTCATCTATACAAGGAATGTGTATTGTCTGCTGACAATGAGAGGCCCTCATAATCTGAATCAGTGTGTGTGTATGTTTATGTCTGTGTGTGTGTGTGTGTACGTGTGAAAAAACATCGCATTTCTAGCATCTCTGTCCTCCATAACAGCACGTAGTGGGAGGGTGGGTGGAGGGGACACATTTGCTGAGTGCAAATCTTTAGGGTTTTACGGCTCCCCTTAGCCATTGTCAAGGATAGAAACAAACTGCTGAGCGGTCGCTAATGCTACTGTTTGTGCCATAAATAGCCGAGGCAGACGGCTGTGACAGGGTAATGCATTTACAATCTGTTTAACAAAAGCTATAAGAGCAACCCCCCCGCCCCTCAATTCCCCTTATTTCTATCTCTATCTCTCTCCCCGATGTCAAGCCAAAATTGTGAGGGTTTATTTTGTACAGCAAACAAATATAATAAAATGTTAGGTTACAATAGTGTCAGGGTACTTGGAGTTATTTGGTTTGTTCAAGTGCTCCTATGTCAGTGTCAATGAGCACTGTCAGAAGCTTTGAGTAATATTATATATAGTATTGTATTAATCCCCTTTGCTTCTCTTGTGCATTTGCTTAAAGCTTTTTTAAATCCATCTACACTGCAGCAAAAAAAAAAAATCAATATGTAACCAAACACGTAAGAGGCAAAAGGTTAAATAAAAAAGTAATGTGTCACTGGATAAGGTCTATCAGAAATAAACAGCAACGGGTGTCTTATTCACAAGCTAGATGCCACTCAACAACACACACCATACGTCATCATCTTACCACAAAATTCTTTATCACAATAGTTTGTTTTCTTTTTCTTTTCTTACGTTCTTTTTTTTAATCGGGCCTCAGACCACTGTTTTAAGGTATTAAAATGATATTCATCTCTCCATCTCGCTCACATTTTCTTTTATCTTTCACTCTCTCTTCCTCCTTGTCGTCAGCTTGTTTGTCAGTCTCCTTCAGTTCTCTGACTGGGAAATGGGTTTGTTTAGTTGCTATATCTGAGCCCTGGATCAGAGATATATAGGCCGACAACGGAGGCAGCCAGCCAGCCAGAGAGCTCACTATTTTTCTTTTTTTTTGGCATCGTCAAAATCTTTCCCGACCCCTGTCTCTCTGACAAACAAGAGTATTTTGCTTTCCCCGCCTCTCCTCTCCTCCTCTCATCCTTGTTTCATCTGCCTTTTTTGCATCATCTTGTCAGGCCAGCGTCTCACGCCAGGAGTTGAAGAGAGCAAGTTGGAGTGATCCTTTCCCACAGGCATCTCCGCTCCCTTAGTCAATACCCCACTGAACTCTCCACACCTGTTCACCTGTTCGTCCATCCAATTCCAGGGCATGGTGGAAAAAGGGTAGTCGGTGGTGGAGGTGGGGTGTGTGTGTGTGTGTTTGTGTGTGTGTGTGTGTGTGTGTGTGTGTGTGTGGGAGTGGGGGGGTATGTGGTTTCGGGGGCATGGGGGATAGGAGTAGGATGATTTTGGGGGCTTGAGCTGATGCTGGGTGAGTGGGGGTCATTGTGGAAGAGGATATTTTGAGGCTATTAAACACACACACACACATACACACAAACACAAAACAAGAGGCAGTCAAAGTCACAATCCAGCTGGGCTGATGAAAGGAGATAGAGAGAAAGATGAAGAGAATCAAGAGAGGAAAGAAACAAAGAAAGGAAGAAAGGAGAAGCAGGAGAAGTGATTGTGAGAAGGAAATCAGCAATGAACAACCAGGAAATGGGGAGAAGGCGGCGAGAAGAGGTTAGGGGGAAAGAGCTAGCCAGGGGGAATCCACTTCTATGTGCAGGAGATGGGGGGAGGATGGAGGGGGATGAAGAGAAAGAAGATGGGGAGCAGGAAAATTAGCGAGAGGAAGAGGGGACGAGCGCTGGGAGGTGAAGGGGCCGCCGAGTGAACGGGCCGCCTCTTCAGCTTGGGCCCATTGCACAGGGGGGTGTCGCAGCAGGTGATGCACACGGAGTTGAGCTCGCCCGTGCAGAACTGCTGGTAGCCTGAGGAGGCGATGAGACAGGCGCCCGAGGAAGCACAGGACTTCCGGTAGTGGATGCCTGTAAGATGGCAAGGAGGGAGGGAGGGAGAAATGGAAGAGAAGGAGAAACAGAGGGAGAGATGGAGGAAGGGTGGAAGAGAAGGAGAAAAAAGGGAGAGAGAAAAGGAGGAAGAGAGGAATCAAGAAGGATGGAAAAAGGGAGGGAGAGAAGGATGGATGGAGGGAAAGAAGAAAGCCAATAAGTATAAATGTCTACACCAGTAGCCACACAAGCACACTCAAGACACCTCCACAGCCATGGCATGTTTTAATAAGCAAACACATTCCCCTAGGTTGTTGCTTGTTCTCTGTGAATTCAACAAGGTCACTGCCTTAATTTGTGAATCGTTCACACACACTTGTAAGATTACCACCTACGCTACGCCCCGAGTCATAGGGGATGTAGGCCTCTGCTCGATAAAAATGTAAATGCAATTGGTTTGAAAGAAAGCTCCAAAGGAGGATGGTTTAACAAATGTAAACAAAAAATGGCAGAGTTGGAAGACAGGGATTGTCTCTCTCTCTCTGTCTCTTCCCAAGTCCTCTCATAGAGAAATGCGAGAGACAAAGCTGTCAATGATGAAACAGTCTATAAGTGCTGTTCCTTTTGGCATCTGGAGTGCCTGTGACACTGATCCTCAAGTATTTAATTTAAAAAATGTTTGAGTCTATCGCTTTCCGTTTTCTGCCCGAGGCACTGATCGTTTATCTGCAGAGAAGTGCTGTAGCTGTCAATTCCCCATGCAGGACTTGTGGTGTTCGCATTAAAGCTGCACAAGCGCAGTGTAATTCTGTATTTACTAAACTAATATAAATGCACAATTAATAAAAAAAAACCAATACACTTCAATATGTGTGCCAGTGGGAGAGCACTGAAACATCACTCATTTGCTGTTAACTCTGGAATTTTTAAAATATTCAGCACAGAATTCCATAGTTACTTTAACTGGTAGCTTCTTCTTCTTCTTCTTCTTCTTCTTCTTCCATAATGACTTTTGAAAATGATGCACAATGTTCCTGTTCCATTTAAGTCAGAACGTCTTGATACCCACAGGTATCAGGTGAAAACTCTTGGTGTTCTACTTTTCTCACACCCTACAATCTCCTCAACTTCACGTCAGCATTTTTCCAAAATAAGCTGACATGCGAAAGCGTCTTTTTTTCTTTGTAGTCTATCAAACATTTGACAGGAGCAACGTTGCTGCTTGGCTCAGTTGCAGATCCTGTGCTATGTGGAGTAGAATATGATAATTTGAAGGACTAATGTCCTCATTAGTCGAAAATCAAGTTCTAACTAGTCTAGATTACATTTCCCCAAGATACTATGTCCAAAACTTAAAAACTTGAACAATGCAATTGTGACACAAGTGACCAAACCCATATGGCTTTAACTATAGTGGTGCCACTTGCATAGTGCAATGTATTGTTAAGTTTTCCAAAACCAAAACTCTAACAAACATTTCCAGATACATACTCCTGAATGTTATAATTCAAGACCAATTTGGAAAAATCTTGCAGAACTTCTTTATGAGTTGCAGAGGCCCTGCTCCAGACACTAAGCAGAGAGTGAGTCCGGAAAAAATAAGACACAAGGTAATGGACCTCCAATGCATTAACCTCTCTCCACCTGAAGCTTCATTTGATATTAAAGACTTTAACACTGTGACCGGGTGTGGTCCTGAAGGACATCCTCTCTGATCCCATTACAACCAGCTATTTCGGTGTGGACCATAGACCCCAACAACCTGTCTCAACAAGCTTCCAGAATGTGCAGACCGAAACTACACATCTGGCAATTTCACATATGGATCTGACAGAAAATTAGCAAGTATAATATATTTTAATATTGTATATTTTACAGCGAATCCTGACATTTTACATAATTAAACACTCAAGGTCATGGGGATGTTAACAGATATACGCATGGTTTTGGTTCAGCTATCCGCAGATAACCACACCCCCATGCCCCCCATGCATTTAGTGGACACTTTCATCCAAAGCAACTTACAATTGTGCCACATTAAGTGCCTTGATCAAAGGCAAAAAGGCAGCCAGGATTCAAACCCACAATTTCTAGGTTACTAGCATGCTAGTCTAGTTTGTTAACCACAAAGCTACCACCTATATTTCTATTTGTTATATTGCTTTTATACAAACAATTCTCTTATCAACTAACAAAGTTTTAAGACTTGATTAGTTTTGTTTTATTTTTGTTTGTTCGTCCTTTGCCCCCAAAAATAAATCCAAACTCTACCATTGCCAAGCAGCACAGCAGTTAACCTTGGAAATTCAGAGAGACAACTCCAATGTGCTTGTAATGTGCACATGCCTACTTGCTTGTCTGTATATGCCACAGGCCAAGCTGCAGATTCTCACAAATTCAGAAAGATGTTTTCTCTGGAGAAAAAAATGTCAAATGTGACGTGAAAATCGCTGCTCTCTCGCTTTGAATGAATTGAATGTTCATGTCTGTCAACTCAGTGGAAAATGTACAGTGATTACTAGTTGTAAAGAGTCACCCGTGTCATATCCTGGGATATCCTCACTCCTAGTGAGATGACGAATGTATCAGAAACTGATAAATGGTTTGACCAGACCTGTTGTATAATCATTCACATCATACAAATACATTCCCTTTTATCAGTGTTAGTCTATGGAATTGGAAGAGTGCAAACCTATCTACTATATGTGTTTAAATGACCAGTGGTTTATATATGGGTTAAAAGACAAACATACAAATGGGTTTCTGGTCTATAAACATTCCCTTGATAGATACCATTCATGTATAACTGTCATCCACAGATGCTACCTTCACTCCAGAGAGAGAGAGAGAGAGAGAGAGAGAGAGAGAGAGAATAAGTAACAAGCAGCAGGGACACACTTTACACACTACAAATGTAATGTTTTCCCCATTATTTTCTATTCATGTTAGGTTGTCTTTTCATCTATAAATAGAAGAAGATAGAAGTGTCCTTGTGCAGGGAATAAGCCTCCCACAGCTGCAAATCTAAAACCAACCCTAACTACTTCACAACATGCGTATGACACAAGGTGAACATACATTTCAACATGAAATTTGTGAAAGTGGCAAAGGGTGTGTGCACATCCATAAACTGTCAGGGTGCCGCTTCAGATATGTTGCAAACAAAATACAAGAAAATAACTGTGTGCTGATTATGCTCCCTGCTAATTAAGCACAATTTTTCCGAATGATTTGGTTTTCTCCAGGTGGCAGTGCAACATGCTGTCCACTGCATATGACACCAGCCTTAAACTACACAGTTCAGTTCTGCACTTGCCTGGACTCAAACACGCACAGATAAAAAGTTGCAGTAATTGTGAGATGGTGTTTCCTGATGATGATAAAACTCCTTTGCGTATGAGCAGAACTCACAGAGGGGAGGTCAACTGTTTAAAAAGACTAGGATATTATTTTCAAGTTTCCATGGGTTGGCCTTGCTTTTCATTGATGTGCTTTCTTCAAAGTGGCCCAATCATGCAGAAAAGGAGTCTTCTCCACGGGCCATTTTCATCATGTGCTAGATTAGCGAGCAAAGTTTGAAAGAATACTTGGTGCCCTACTTTCTTTGACATATATCTTTTTAAGAAGTGTTTATGTTTTCCCTTTATTTTCTGAAAAACATGTGTGTATATTTTATTTATATTTCAGTATGTGTGTGTGTGTGTGTGTGTGTATGTGTATGTATGCGTACTTCTTGTGTCTGTGAGATCCACACAAAAATGACAATGTATTTGTAGCAGAGGAAATGGCCGTTAAACAACTTGAACCTTGAAGCATTTACTTGCCTATTCTGAATGGTTGTGCAGACACAGTTGTACATCCATGTTGTTCTCCACTACAGTGGCAGTAGGTTGTTGGTTTGGTCAATAGGTTGAGAGCATTCTCGGCAGCAGTTGCCCATAATGGGAAAGGATTGATTTGGTCCATAGAAAAACATCCTTTTTCTATCTAAACTAAGACGAAACAGTGAAGTAAAAAAATGAAAAAACCTTTTATCCTTTAGATGAACTCAAATGGATGCTGAGCAGAGCATGTTGTTCGGGATTTAACGTTGTCAGTGAGCAACATTCTTAAGCCTCTCCTGAGAGTGTTTCTTGTCAAATTTCCTGCTGTCTTTTCCAGAAATATCTATCTGTCAGTAAAGTCTTGCTAAGACTGTGTGTGGGCAAAAATTGTGTTTTCATAGATGGATAACTATTTATTTATTGACAACATAGATAACTATTGATCTAGTCCATTCAGAAATTCACCTTGTGCCATACAGTATGACAGTCAGACAGACAGAGAAACAGATACCTAATTAGTGATGGATTTATTCGTTTAGTTATTTAAAACACCATCAGAAAATTGGGCTAAACCAGTTCAAAATCCATCAGTTTCAATTATAGGGTAATCAATATGCCAAAAATTTGAAAGAAGAAATTATCCTTAAATGTGAAAGCTGTTTCACCATGCCATTTTCCTCACATTGCCCAAGTAGTTTAAAAGCAGTCCATTTTCTACGTTTTGTAATTATTACTGAGGGCATGTAATTAACCCTCAATGCATTATGTCATTTTATTTTAATATAACACACATTTTGAATAGTCATATTTACAATCAATTATAATTGTAATGGAAAGCCTTTTTTAAATAATAGCAGTGCTTTGTTTTAACAGACAGGCTAATTATCATGTCAAATAATTAGTCTTGAGATGACCATCAAACCAAGAAACCCAGTCCAAGCTGTCTTGTTTTACTATTTTATAGTATACTTATTTGATTGAAATACTGCACTTGAAGGGTTGTACAAAGCAATAGACATCAAGAAGCCATAGGTTCCACTTTGTGTCATGCCTAAAAATGCCTCTTAGCTAGACATTTTTGTAAAAAAAAAGAGAGAGACTACATTTACATTTACTGTAGCTATGTATGTGTGAGCCAGATCCCTTTATCATGTATAAAACAGACATTGCTTTTCTTTCCAAATAAGAAAGAAAAAGGAATTGTTAATAATATGTCTTCATTGATTTATTTTAAATAGTTAAGTCATCTCTCTATTGCACATTTGACCTGTTTATCAGGTTGTGATGTATGAGGACTTGTCTAACAAAGGAATGGTTGTACAGTTAGCATCTATATTGGCTCCTCTGCTACAGCTAAGGAGCACACACCTTGATAATGTGTGTAAGAATGACAGCAATTGTTTGAGGGCTTGTAGAAAAGTGCTTCACCATTAGAAACTTTATTTCTCTGTGCCATGTTGCTAAGGCAACTTCCAAGTGATGCCGTTTTTAGACCCACTTACTTCTCACAGATCTAAAAATGAGCTCAGCTGAATTCCATCCTCTCGCAAATGTGCTTAATTCATGTTAAATGAACATGTGGGCGCGGTAAGATCTTTCCTTTCCTGATGAGCATTATTATAACAGGTGTGTTACTTTTATGGCCAACACAGAAATGTGTCTTTGTGCTGCCAAAGATGATTGTTGTTCTATTTCTCTCAGCCTCTCAATAGAATGAGCAAAAAAGACTCACACTCAGCTCAACCTGTTGTGTTTAAAGTTGAAATAATAACGCTTCCAGTTGTCAACAAAAAATAACCAAGAGAAAAAGGATCACTTGGAAAGTCTCTTTGAAACTGAACCCAAACTGTCCAATCTGTTTTATGGAGTCTGGGAGTCTGCACTCTAGTCCAAAGTAACCCAGTCTTGACTGCAACAAACGTGTAGATGAATAGCAATATCAATGAGGCAGTTGGGCTAGGGCTTGGTTTCCCATTGAAGTCCCATTGTTTGTAATAGCAATATCAATATGGAAGGTCAAAAAGTAGAAAAGTCATGAAAAAGAATGACAATGCAAACAACCAAGCTTGTTTTTATACAATTTCTATTTTTAGATACTCAAGCTCAAGCAAAGAGTAATTTTCAGAGAAGTTTTATGAAGTAGACAGCCTACACGTTTCATTTTTTCCCTAAGCGTTAGATAGATAAATAGATAGATCCTATTATTATGTTTACTACCACGCAAAGATGAGGAAAAGAAGCCATGGCCAAAACATGATGATATTGATATTCCTCACAGTTGCACAAGACTATGACTATGCATTCCATATGCATCTCCATATGCATTCCACACAAGACTATGCATTCCATATGCATCTCCATGGCAGCCCCCATTACAAGACATGTGCCCTATTAACAATGAATCTCACAATGTAAATCTTGATGGATTTTTTTTGAAGAATTCTTTCAAACATGTTGAGGTACTTTATACACCATTAGGCACCGGCCACGTGTTTGCTAACCAAGAGACAAAGCCTCCCTCAATCCCCCAGCTTTCAGAGGGAGACATCTATACCAAGCAGGCAATTACTACTCCTGATTACAGCAATTAATCCTGACAGAACTCACAATAGAATCTGATAGCTGCAAGACAGCTAATCAAAATGTGTCTTCTTTTACTGCAGTGACAGTTACAAAGATGAGTGCATGTGTGTGTGTGTCAGAGAAGATGATATTTTACTTTTTTGTGCTGCAGGACTGTTTTTTAACTACACATGCTATTTTATATTTATTCGTAAAAGTTTGCTGCATGACGCATAAGTTCAATTGGAGCGATTCTTTCAAGATGTTTAAGGAAGGTGTCAATTTTGAAACCTGTGCTGGAGAGATTGAACAGCTCTGATGAATCGCTACCAACTCACTGGGGATTATGTTGTTATATGGCGTGTGGTAATTGTTTAGAGAAGCACATGCACTTAGGCTTGCTAGGCTAATTACATTAGAAGATCAAACAGTGAATTTAATCAAAATGGGTTACGGTAGTCTGTGCCACCCCTGAGATTGAAAATCAAACCTACATTTTCAGTTACAAAAAACAAGGTGAGAGAAATTATATCCTTGGGAGCAGAATCAAGCATCTCAGCATAGACATTGAACTTTGTCTCTTTCTAATGCAGTAAGATATTTCCAAATTCATTTCATTCATAAATGAGATTTCTTACATTATCTGTAACAGACAGATTTTCCTCCAGTTTTACCTCCATGTTTACAAATGAAACCTGCTGAGGTTAATATTCTTCAGTTCATACCTCTGTTGTCCTAGAGCATATGGCATACATAAAACATATTGCAAATGTAATATTTTGTCCCATAAGCACATTAGCAGAGTGCTCCATGTTAGCATTACATTAATCTACTGAACAGCTTAATTATTTGATACATGGTGTTTGTGGCAAACAGTGGTAATTAGTTTAGGTAGCAAGGCTACGAAACATAAGGTCTAAAAATATAACACAAGACATTAGTTTATTTAAATTTGTGTGCAACATTTAAACTCTGGTCCTTGGACTGTTGCCAGTCCCCGGCAGTCACCACACAATAGCCAATCAAAAGACAGGACTAGGATAGTCAATTTAGCATCTGCAACTTTGGAGGCTGATAACAGAGTGACAGGCAGTCAACTGATTCTATGCTGGGCATCCATAGCTTCAGTCACAGTCACAACAAGCTAACAAATTCAAAAACAAGTTTTATTTAGCAAGGAAGACATCATTATGCATTTTAGGCTATTCTGTACATTCTGACTATTCTATTATGTCCAAACAACAATGGACTTATTGTATCATTTCATAACCAGCAGCTTCCAGAAGGTTCTTCTCTGAACCAACTCTTTGCCCAGTTTGTCCTGAAGTTACTTATAAAGGACAACAGGACTTTTTCCTATAGACCTACAGCTGAGCAGTCCTCAGCCAAGCCCTCAACATGTGCCAGAATTTAATGCCAATAGACAAGAGTCTGGCTTGGCTAAGGCTATCCCTGTGGTAAAGCCAATCAATTTCCATGATGAATATGCTTAAAGAACAAAATTAGTCTCCTGACTAAATGAGATAAGGTATATTTCTTCCCTCATGCTGTCTCAAGCAGAGCGCTGAAGTCTCATCTGATTCTGCTTCACTACAGGATGGCCAATTTAGCCAGCACCAAAGCCGAAGAAATGCAATTCCATGCCAAGTCTATGGAAATTATGGAGCACAGTGCTATTGTCCGAGAGGCACAGAGGAGGGGACTTATTGCTTCTATTAGGGTATCTGTAATTGAAAGCCGAAACGTTTTATAACAGGATAATGCCTCAGTGACATCAAAGAGGTCTTCTGCAAGATAAAAAAAGAGAGTTTCATGATATCAGTGAAACACCTTCTTTGTTGTAGGGTGACTAACTGCCACAGCTAGACTGGGATAGAAGTGTGTTAAATCCAATTGTAAATGTTTGTGTCCATTAAAACCATACTTGGCACATAAAAACATGTAATGTATGGCTGTAAAATATTGTGGCCCTCATAAACGACATATTTGTTCAACGCTGAGGCAGTTGGGCTAGGGCTTGGTTTCCCATTGAAGTCCCATTGTTTGTTATTTATGTAGTCAGAACTATGCAAGAACAAAAGATTGCCTTTGGTGGCACACACAATAGGCTACTGACAGCCAGGGGAAATATTTAGCTGAACCTGACAAAATAAATTATTATAGACTTTTTTATTATTTACATCTACACTAAAACTAAAACACTAAAACTTAAACTTTAATTGACATCTACAGTATACTAAAACTATGTTTATGTTTGTTGCCCTGTCTGATACTTCATGTCAAACTATCCTTAACCCTTAATAATTATTATCATCTTGTGCAGAGTGTTCACACTATTAGACTTTATATTACTTTATATTAGACTAAGACTTTTATAACACTATGGGAAAGGCAATAAAAGTCACACTGGTGTAAATTCAGATCACGTCTTGCATCATTTTGCCTGGCAATCACCTGACCTTGTAGAGGTGACATACAGGTCCAGGTGCTTGAGGCTTAGACAAGATGTTATTTTTTTGCTTTTTTTTCTATGTCTGAATTTCAAAATAGTGAAATTACACCTCAACAGCAGCAGCAACAGCAAATCATAGGTACTGATACTTTTTAAGCCATTCTTGACCAAAAAGATAACCCCACAGCGATTACAGTCTCATAATTTAAAACAACTCATTTATTTCATTGATTTACTGTATTTACTTTTAATTGAAGACTTGAGAACTTGAGTTCAGTATCATTAGTGTATCCCTTTCTGCTTTGTTGACACAGCCGCTCATGATGGAAGCTCTTTTGAATTGTAACTTCTGCTAAATAACCAGATTGAAATGTTCAGGATGCAGGAGACCCTCTGGAGGTCTCTCAGATGTTACTGAAGCATCAAAGCATTAAAACATCTCTTCATCATTCAGCCTCAGAATTGAGTGAGCTAGTATTGAAGTGGTACCCATAGGCATCTGGAGGGTGGGTGTGGGGCAGGGGTGGGGCGTAGGCCACACACCAAGCCCTCTGGTGTTGTCTGTGTACCAACTGGAACCATATATCTGAGACCTGACTGAAACCTAAACTTCTTTTAAGTTCTCCCCACCCGTCTGTCACAGATAGCACTGGTCTCCGGGTTGTCTTTTCCCATATAAGCTCACGAACGATGAAGCTGATCATTAACACATGAAAAAAAAACCTCAACATCAACATTAATTACACAGGACCCATCCAACTGAAACCGAACAAGCTGCAAGGCATGATGGTTCAGGACAGTGAATTTTTTAGTAATTCGTCTGTTTATCATTTGAAAAAATATATATATTATACATATCTTTATTTTATATATTTTATACTTATTATTGAAAAAAAAAATTCTGTCTGTGCAAACAATAAATATAAATGCTTACAGGATAGTGCTTTGCTATTCCACACAGAGGGACCGCCATTTATAATGCATGACTGCAATGGATATTTACATCCCAATAGAAGAGCTGACGTTCTCAAGACTCAGAAGGAGCTCACTCACCCTTGTTTATCGTCACACTTGAAAGTTGAGCCTTGCAAAATGGGAAATATTAATGGCAGCCCATTAAAGACACCTGATTATGAATTTATGTGTGGAAATAGGGAGGGGGGAGAGAGAGAGATTGCAGCGTGCTTTTCTACTCAGCAGATAAATAAATGAATAAAAGTTTCAAACTCATGAGAGCTCAGAGTCAGATTGACGATTTCCAGTCTCCTGGCATTTTATTATTTTTTTTCAGGCACTTGTTTACTTGTTTACCCCAAAACAGCTACAAGCAAACCTGCTGTATGTGGGAAGAGCCTGGGGCAGAGGGGCTTCCCAAGCTGTGCTGAGGTTCTGCTCAAGGTCTCGGGCTCGGCGAGGAGCTTCTCCTTGCTACCTTTTGCCTAAGGCATGCTCCTTGGAAGCTCAGCTTATACTTCTTGTGAGGCTTTTTCCTGATAACAGTGTCAGTAAACAGCTGCCCGACAAGCTCAACAAAACTGTGTCGAGAAGGGCTTTCAATAAATCAGCAGGAACAGTGGTACTGTGTATAGTGCTGAGTTGTTTGGCTTGACTGTATAACAACACACTTGATTTTGATTTCACGGTTACAAATTAATTTACAGCCGACAGTTACAAATTAATTTATGATATCTAACATAGCGTATATTAATTATCAAAGATTGATAATAAACATGCCAGCAGAAGCCTGGTTAACATCTCTTGATCTGCCAGTAATATTTCGCTCTGTAGCTCAGAATGGCTACTAAGGCCTGTAGTGCTCAAAGGCATTTTGTCCACATTTATCCAGTAATGTACAGAGGCATTTTGATATGTCTATTGATTCCGTCTCAGGGAAGAGGGAAATGACGACAGCATCTCAAACTCAATCTCAGACTGAGGCAGTTGTGGAAACCAGGCTATGTGAGCAATGTATATAGCTTGGATTTGGAAATTAAAAATGTAGAGCAATGGGCATTAAATGGCAGGATATGCCAAGACAGTACAGGGGTTTACCACAAAGTCACCTGCTAACTATTATATAAGGGATAATGGCTACCAAGGTTAGCCAGGCTAGCACTGCCTGGTGCCTGCGCTCAATATCACATTTTTCACAGTCAGGGATCTCTCCAAAGACTTGCCAAATGATTGGGCGACCAAACAGCGAACTGAGGAAACACTATGTCCATGGTGGGAGGGCTGAAAGTGATGTCACAAAGAGTTGTAAACAACAAGTGGTAGTGAATGCCCAACATAACACAGAAAGAATCTGCCCACGAGGAAGTGAACATACGCTAATTGAGGGATCACTTATGATTGTGTGTGCACAAAGTGATATGAAGTGAAAGCATTTACTATAGCAGGCTATGCCTGTTGCCTCTAGTATGTTGCCTCTAGTATGTTGAACCTGAAGCTTTATAAAACCTTTAAAGCTAATTAAAGCTCTGCTTTTAATTCACATTATTTAGTTTTACACAGATGTTCCACAGTAACATTCTGATTTAGAAGTTAAGAGAGAAAAACACAGCTAAGTATGATTGACTATGTCATATTTGAGCAAAGAAACACACTTCAGGTTTTATTCTCAATAATAATATACTACACTGACTATGATTCATAGTATAGCCTACACCACTCCTTCCCCTTTAAACCTGTTGCCCAGTACACCTAGACTAATTCCACCAGCTGGAGACACAAGCAACGCTCAGAGAGAGAGAGAGAGAGTGAGAGAGAGAGAGAGAGAGAGAGATTAAAATAAAAAGCATCACTCTCTCCAGGAGGAATGATGAATATTCTCCATTACAGTTATGTAAAATACTGTAAACTGTATTGAAAAGATGTTTTTGGTTTTTTTTAAACTTCAAATACTTTTGGCCTAATAAACAACTATGCTGGACAGCTGTGATTATTACTGTTCTCTGCTTTATTTATATATATATATATATTTTTTTTGTTATTTCATTTTGTATTATTCACAGTGCTTTGCCTTTATCTAAGTAAAACACATTGAACTGCCTCTGTGTATATTTATAAAATGCACTATATAAATAAACTTGCCTTGCCTCTGAAAAGCACACAGAGCACAGAGGGAAAAAGCTGTGAAAAATCACAACTCATCCACAGATGAACAGAGTGAAAAATCACAACTCATCCACTTGATGAGCCGAGATCTCGGACAGCTAGAAATACAGTTAATCTGGCAGTCAACCAGAGGCAGTCCTGGAAAAGCCAGGCATCCAAGTCTAGAGGTGAGTAGCTTCCACACCTGTCTGTGTTTACCTGTGAATGGCAGGCTAAAGAGTGTCCTGCCGTTGCTTGGGTGGATGCGAAGCTTCCTCTCACACACCGGGATGGAGACTGAGATTGGCCGAGTCTCTCCTACTCTGCTGTCTGCACCTGTGCTCAAGGTACATCTAGCAGGTGTCTGTTGCCATAACGATTGGCTTTCTACTTCAGACCCAGGCCTTGATTTGCGGTTTGCCGAGACACACACACACACACACATACCAGAGTGGGCTGAACTTCCATGAGAACTGTAAGTGAGTGATCTGTAACAAGGTGAAGTGCTCTCTGGTTTTTAGTTATTACATGCTGGTTGTCTGGTGGATGGTAGCCATTTTTAATCCATTGAATAAAATTAAAGGAAAAAGAGACTGTGTGTGTGTGTGTGTGTGTGCATGTGTATGTCTGTGTGTGTGCATGTATATGTCTGTGTGTGTGCATGTATATGTCTATGTTTGTGTGTGTGTGTGTGCTTGTGTATGTGTATGTCTGTGTGTGGAGGGGGGTGTGTGTGTGGGTTGACGAAGAAAAGTAAAATAATTTGAAAGCAGAACTTTTTCGTTCATTGACCTTCTTTCATCGATTTGTTCATTGCTCAATTAGTCTCCCAAAAAAACAGTTTTTTTAACTGCAGCAATGACAAGACACACCTGCCCATTTTGCATTTTGAGTGGTGAGCAATTTGCCTGCTACCTCATTATGCAACCAGTACCATCTAAGACATTCATCTTATCCTGACCCTCAATCCTCCACTGAGCCTTATACTGACAGACAGACAGAAGCAATGGACTCAGCCTTGGGTACTAATTTATTTGTAAAGGCCTTTTAATATACTTCAATTTGGCTTTTCATCCACCACTGCTAAAGAGTGTGGGCAGTTGAACTGTACAGATTTCTTTAAGGGCACTTTAGTAGAGTTATGAAACCTTCTCATGCCCACCTCAAGTGGGTACAAACTTGGAGGTAATTAGTAGACACACACACATGCAGGGGCTGTGCAAGGAGAAAGCAAAGCAAGCTTGTCAAGGATGTTCTGTTCACGGTTCTCACTTGCAAAATACTGTATGGTTGTCCACATGCCAGAGGAGCCGAGTGATGCTTGAGAGATATATATTTCAAGACAGTCATTTGCAGAAAAAAAAACCTCAACCATGAAATGCACTGGCAGACTACAAAAAATAACTGAAAACTGAAAGCTGAACTTTCAGGCTGAACAAAAAAAACGAGGGCATGTCTTTTAGTGCTCACAGAAACAATAATATGTAATGGTATCATTTCCATATATTTCAGATATTATTTATCAGTTGCATTCCTTGTTAATATGTGTAAATGTTCTTCTTTCTGTTGATCTGCCGTGATATTGTTTTGAATAAATCACTCTAGGGCCTGCACGTTAGGCCTTAGAGTGATTTATTCAAACAGTTCTTTAGTTCAGCATGTTCTGTATATGAGATGTGTTTATCAAACACTAATGCAGAAGAATTAAATGGCTGTTAAAAGGATCCTCCACTGATGCTGACGTTGACTATGTGCAGCAAGATTTAAAAACACTAAAAAAATTTTTTTTTATGTTTTAATGTTTAAATCCCTTCATTTGTACAGGGTTATTGTGTTTTCATTGTGTTTTAATGTTGTTTACATCTCTGTTTTCTGGGTAAAAAGTGATTCACCTGGTTCAGTCAGAGATTACAGTGAAATGAACACTTCTTTGCTGTTTTATCCCGAGTGCACTGTAAATCAGGAGGACAATGCAGAAGCAAGAATTTATGTGAAAAGGATGATCATTTTTGTGAAACCCAATGGTAGATAACTGTTCAAAAGAACTTTACACATTTGAACACATATTATTTTGAAACAGAGGTGTTTGGTTCTTGTTCTTGATTCTTGGTTCTTGTTTAATGAAGACGGAGGCCAAAGTGATTCCAAGAGATTGAGGAGTGCTCAATACCCATCAGGTGGTAATCATTAAATTTTCTACTAATTGTTTTGCAATGTTATTATAATGACTTTCTGAGCTCTTGTGCAAAATGATACACAAAATAATCAACTTTTAGCCTCTTTTTAAGTATTGTAAGTGTGCCACAAGATTTCTACATCCAACAACACCATGGCAACATATTAAGCAACCTTTTACAACTTTCAAGAACTACCGATTCCTTTCTAATTAAAATTCATTTAAAAGTGAGTGATTAGAAGAACTGAGATACTCAACCTGAACCATCTTGGAAGCCCTGGGTGGTCTTCTTTGACATAAAGGAGATTACATCAAGCTTTTTAAAGCATCTAAGACCATTTCAATTGTTTTTGTAGTATGGTAGCCAAGGGACAATATGCCATAGCAACCAGACATTTGCAACAGCAACCAATCACAACCAATCACAACTGCTTATCCCGCTTATGGGGAGGGCTTTGTACATTGATGGACAAAGGACAGCTTGAACTGCTTTTATGCATAACCAATGCTCTGATGATGTCAGTATAGTAAAAATAGGTGAACTTTCTTTGAAACTGAGTTAACAACTACATTTGTTTATGAGAACAATGTGTTTGCTGTCTTTCTAAAACTATTTGGTAAGAGTTGATTTTTGGTTCTAAAGTTTTTTTTTCTTTTTTTTTTTAGTTTAGCTTGGCTAATTTTAAGTTTAAATTTAACACTTGCAAATAGAAAGTATAGCATGGATAAACCTTCACGCTCATAAAACAAAAGGTGAAATTGGGTCATCTTTCATGTAAATAACTGTTTTAATGGCTCACTGTGCATTTGGTTCTCCTGGGCTACAGGTACTATACAGTGCTTTTACTGTCCTGATGTTTAATGGTTGAAACCACTGTGACCGTCAACAAAAATAATACCATCAGTAATCATGTCATGAATCACCAGCATAACTCCATTGTTTTTAATGGATAGTTTATAAGGGAAGTTTACACAAAATAATATATCTTGTTAATGTTTTGAGATGACAGAACCAATTGGACTGTGTTTTCTAAAGCCATTGTTGTCCTGCAACTATTGTTTCAACTGTTCTCTCTTAGATGCTCTTTGCTGTTTTTGTCGCATGGTTTGTTTTAGGGCTGGAGTTGTTTACCAGTGGTTTATGGCCTATTGCTGTTATGCAGGTAGCCCTTCTCTATGCATCCAATAATGGTAAAATTGTCTAATTGCCAAAAGGGAGATTAACAATGTTTTATTCAAACAGTTCCACAGTTGAACATGTACTGTAATATGAGTCTATCAAACACTAATGGAGAAAAATTAAATGATTGTTACGGCAAATGCTTTGTTTCCAAAACGCGTATATTTTTGTGAAACCTGATGGTAGATAATTGTTTACAGAAGCTTCACATACTTTGAACACATCTTGAAACAGAGGTGCCTCGGTTCTAGCTTGATGAAGATGGACGTTGGCTAGTTGGCTAGTTGGCTAGTTTACTTTAAGTCTGGAGTTCATGGTCTGTTGGTGGTATTCCTGGTAGTTCTTAGCATTCAATAATAAAGTGTGACTGTGGCAATCACCAGATTTTTTCTTTGCACCCAGCTACAACTGTCCCCAGTTTGCCTCTGTGTCACAATCAAGGTCACAATCTGCTGAAAACTGGTGTTTATGGTGGCCAGTATGATTCTTGATGGTCTCCCAGCAAAGGGGACGCGGGGCACTCTTCTGTTGAGTGACTTGCAGCTTGGGGGTTGGTTAAATGTTTTATTGTAAATATTTTATTATAATCTTATCGCATTAAGTTCGCAAGGGTTACATGCAATAAATCAGATGCTCAGATGCATCAGATGCATTGGACATTGCTTGTGCAATAGCTACGCGTTCTGCAGCTGATTTGATTAGTGGTGGAGATTTTGCCGGCTGTGACAACATGCCTATCAGCGCACTTCCAAGAAAACACCAACCCGTCTATCTCTCATGAGGAAATGCATACAGAAAACACCAACCCCTGTATCTCTCATGAGGAAATACATACAGATGAAAAGGGGATCAGGACAGGAGTTGAGAACAGGCTGCAGACTGGGGGCCTTTTATTATCAGAGGCCAATTACACCAGTTAAACAACATCAGGCCACAAGAGAAGGTAGATCGGGGTCTGCTGGGCTTTGGCTGGCTATGCAGTTCTGGATAGGCAAATAGGCTGCAACAGCACAGTTTGTGAAACAGACTGCTTGCAGCACAGAGATCTTGGCTGTAGTGTTTCATTTGACCTGTGTGTGAGGGTGACTGACTCTAACCTCCGCTTGCTTGGGGTCGTTGTGTCCATAGCCATAACCCTAAGCCAAAGCGCCTTCAGCGAATTTTCAAAATGCTCCGGGACATTCTGTCTGCTTGTGGATTCGATTTCAAATACTGTGTGACATCAGAATGATACAGGCAATGGACAAATCACTTTTCGATAATGCTTTCTATGAACCCAGTATTCATAAAGCATTATAAACACATTCATAAGGCATATTCATATAATGCATTCATAAAGACTTATAACTATAACTTATGAATGCATTATAACCCTCAGTGAATGCATTTATAATGCATTATGAATACTGGGTTTATAGAAAGTCCTGCTGAAATTTCTGTCATAGACAATAAAGCTTCTTGAACCTTGAATCCTGGATGTTTCCCACAAATCCCACAGAAGGAAAGAGGAAGTGACATTTCCTTACCATCCTCTTTCACAAGGACCTCCCCCTGGCACGTGTCCTGGACGTTGACGGTGCAGTTGACGATGTACTCGGGCGAGGTGCAGTCATTGTGTGTCATCTCCTCACACTGATAGCACTGAATCTGTGACGCTGCCCCTGCAAATCAAACACAACCACACACACACAAACACACACACACAGACACCAGCTTGAAATAATCTGAGCCATAAGCATAGAGATACATTGAGACTGTTTGGCTCCATTCATGTCTCACAAACCACCCTGTCCTTACCCCACAGACAAGCAATCATGGCACTTACAAAGGCCCTAACAGATTACAGCGACCTATTCATTAACATTTGACCACTAAGGCTAGTCATGCACATCTGCTGCCACCTGATTCAGATATTACCTTCACTCAATCCTTGGCAATTGCAATTGCAAACATTTTGCATCTGCAAGGCAAAAACATCACAAAACAACTGAGTACAGAGTCAATAATAGATGGCTAGACACCAGAGGGCCTTGAAAAACTCAAACCACCTGCCTTGAACCAGCGACTACTTTGCAGTTCAAGTAATAAATTAAGTGCAATACATGCTAAACTACTCATACTGCTAAGGGCAGCCCTGAGCCTTGCAGACTGAACAAAATACACACAAACACACACACACACACACACACTGTCACACAATGCACACATATACACATAAACATACACAGAAAAATAAACATAGACTCTCTCTCTCTCTCACACACACACACACGCACACACACATGCCGAGACACATGCATGGAAACACAAATGCACACACAAACACTCAGGCTCTCTTTCTCTCTCTGACAAACTCTCTCTCTCTCTCACGCACACACACAAACACACACACATGCAGTCTCTCTCTCTCTCCTCCAGCTCACTAATACACACACAAGGTCAACCAATGCAAAGAATGTAATTTGACCTCCTATAAATCAAAATCTAGACCAATCTGTGTCTTGTCTTGAGTAGTGAACTGTATCTTTCTAATTGCACCAATCCAGTTTTGCCATTTTCTGCACTGCTGTGGTACTACTGTAGGTCAATCAGTTTATCTGTTGAAGTCATATTTAGTGTATTAATCTAATTATGTATTGCCTTTGTAGGGCTGTAACAAGACAGCCATCTCACAATATATGATTCAGGCCTCACACTTCATCTTATTCAAGATGTTTAGACAAATCAAACTAGGATGAAACCTCCTCACCACTTCCTTGTGGCATTTTCCTTCAAATCAAAAGGAAAGATAAAAATGAATCAGTGTCCTGAATCACATTTAAATATTGTCTTCACATTCTGCCTTCTTCAATGTCGATTTTATCCTTTATTTTTTAATGCCATACCAGAAATATTCACGTCAACTTTTTATACAAAATGCTAAAATCAAACCTGCCGGTAGGTCAGGTCAAGTCTTCTTCAGTGTCTGAACACAAGCCACAAAGCACAAACCTTGTGTTTGAAATGTTTGAAATTGTGTGTAATTTAAGCCCAAAATAATACACATTTTGTAACACATTTCTAGTTTTTGTGAAATGCGGCAAAGCATTGTTACACACCATAAATAAATACTGTCCTTTTCTTGTCTCAATATGACATTGCAGTGGTGCACTGTTACACCCCCATGCCTTAGCCTCTCCATTAAGCACAGTGCAGCAGCATTAGAGACCTCAGGACATTACATTGAAGATATGTTTGCTACTGAGAAGACCAGGGTGGTTAATTGACAGACCTAGGTAGGGTAGTGGTAATCCTAATAATAGAACAGCCTGAAGTCCTCATTCACTTAAAGGCACACAAGGGAACATTTTATACTGTTTTTAGGTTAATTTACCAGCTCTGTAGTCACCTCGATGGCTAAATGGCTCATTATGGAGTGAATGAAAGCTCTCTCAGCAGTTGAGCACAGTTACAAATACTTGCAGGATGAAAACGAGGGTTTGTGAAAACGGAACTGAAACAGAATAAAGCCAAAACCATGTTTGTTATCTTGTCAGTCAACATAACTCTTTCAAAATGAGCATCGCTGGTTACTGTTCTTTGGTTAACTCAGCACATCCCTTGAGGCCGAGACCCACACCGTGCGTCAGACAGCCACACCTATTCTTCTCCGCCAGATTACTCAGGAGTTTTTGACACACAGCCAACACATCATGTGAAACTGCACAGCCTGACCTTTCTAGTCACTACTTTTTGTGATGAATGGTTTGCGAGATAATTAGCGTTATATTTATGTATATTTATCTTCTCTGTGTAATATCACTATTTCTTAACTCCACTATGGCAATATCAAAATATCAAAATATCACATAAAAATAAACAGGAGATCCTACTGGTGTCCAATGGTTTTCCTATGTATGATTAGCAGTTAACGAGTAATGCAGTCTTGAAATCACATAAAATTTCTGCATTGTCTCCAACCATCCATCAGCCCCCACCCCCTATCCCAAAATAAATAATTTCTTTTCTATATTAGAAGTTGTTCTCAGACCCCTGTTTGTCATACAGCCAGGGCAGATGCTAGAAACGTCATTTTAGGGCCCAGAACAGCAATAGAGAGGAATATCATGTAGCTCTGTGTCTATTGCACTCCCATTCTTCTCCGTGCAATAAAATGTTAATAAAATATGAAAATGAATAAAATAGATAGCCAGTAGATATATTTTTGCAAGTTGTAAAGTCATACAGTATTCCACTATCATGATTCTTATATTGCCAGATTCCAGACAACCTCCTCTATCCAAATGTGAAAAAGATATTCTGCCATGCTTCCAATGGTGAGATATCTGCAAAAACGTTAAAAATGATAAGACCAGAAATGTTTTTTTTCTTGACTCTCAAATTTGAAAAAGATATTTGTTCTGCCATGCTTCCAATTGTGAGATATCTGCAAAAAAAAAAGAAAAAGAACAAGAAAAGACCAGAAATTTTCTTGATTCTAAGGGACATGTAAGTAGTATCACACTGCCAGATTTGAATAGCCTAAACTGACCTGAAAAAATCTACATATAGCATGTGTTTATGGTCCTTATAATGACTGAGACAAGGACTAAAAAGTAAAGGTAGTGAAATTACCCCAAAAATAGCCTAGGGCTCAAAGGGGTAAATGTATTTGACATTTAGTGGAATGGTTTGCCAACATCACATTAGAATGTGTTGTGACAATGCAATCAAACATGTTAGTCATGGTAGTCATTGTCAGGCATGCATGTATGCACCCTGACTTGCACACTGTTACACACATACACACACACACACACACACACAGACACACTTGCAAACACACACACACACATGCACACACATGTCAGGAACTACCCTTTGCAACATGAAAACAAACTTCACCTAATAAACTGCACACACATCAGGAACTACCCTTTGCAACAGACTCATAAACCTCATAAACCCAACACACACATGCACACATGCACACACACACACACACACGCGCGCGCACACACACACAAAATAAAAACCCTAGTCAGTCACATTAATCAGGAAAATGCCACACCACCCCTGCACACACGAATGCATTCATTCATCTCCAGCATTCCCCTCCCTCTCTCTCTCTCTCTCTCTCTCTCTCACACACACACACACACACACACTGTTGGTGCTTTTAGTGTTTGGCTTGCATCCTTTCACTGCCCTCCAAATGAAACAGATAAAAGCCTGTTGGGAGCCACTGAGATTGGCCATGAATCTTACAAAGCTGGCTGTGGACAAAATGCATCAAGGTAAATTAAATACGTTTGTGTATGGCAGCACGGTAGAGGATGAACTGAAAAAATGGATAAGTGGGGGGGGGGGGTGTCACTATAAGGAGAAGAGTCTCAGAATAAACTGAATTCACCCCCTTCTCTCTCTCTCACACACACACACACACACACTGTCTCTCTCCCTCTCTCTCTTTCTCTCTCTCTCTCTCTCACACACACACACACACCGTGTCTTCTCTCTCTCTCTAACTTTCTTATTCTATCTGTCTTTGTGTCAGTCTGTTTTACTCTCTCTCCCTCCCATGCCTGTCTGGGAAGGCCTCCCAGATGAAGCAGAGGGTCTTAGGCTGTGCTGGATTTGGTGTGTCATCCTGAGAATAATGTTGCCTTTCTCTGTCTACCACCCTTCTTCCTCACTTATGCATTTTCTCTGTCTCTCTGTCTGTCTCCACTCTTCGCCCCCCCCCCCCAATCAATCTCCATTTCTCGCTCCTTCTTTTACTCTTTTTCTCTCTCTCTCCCTCTCTCTTTCACCCACCCTCCTTTTTTCTCACCCATCTCTCTCTTTCTGCCTCTACCTCCCTAAATCTACCCCTTCCCCCTCTTTCTTTCTGATTGTTCTCTTTTCCTCCCTCCCTGTCTCTCTTGCTCCCTGTTTCTTTCTCCTTCTCTCTATCTTCTTCTGTGGTTCATCTTCTCCTTCCTTTTCTCATCTTATTTCATCATTTTCTTCCCTTCCTCTCTCCTTTTTCCTTCTTATTTTTATTTCTTTTTCTCTCTTCTTCCCTCTCTCATCTTCAGATCATTCCTCACTACCTCTATATCTCTCTATTTTTTTCTTCTTTTTCCCTAAATTTAACCCTCTATGACTCATATTTCTCTCTCTCTCTCTCTCTCTCTCTCTCTCTCTCCCCAGCCTTCATTTCCTCTTTCCCTCTTTTTTATTCCATCTTTCTTTCTCTCTCTTCCACTCCATCTCTTTGCCATCCCCACCCCTATTCATTCTATTATCTCTCTATTTTTCCTCTCTCTCTCCCACTCACTCTATCCCTCTCTCTTGTCTCTCAGGTGTCTCTCACACACAGAGTGGGCTCTGGTGTTAGTGTTAGCATACGGCTGCGCTGACACAGCAGCAGAATGTGCCCCGTGAGTCCTTGACATCACCCCGCCTCCCGTTAAACACCTATTATTTATGGCAGAGCCCTCCGCATATCTTCACCACCTATGCATCCTCTGGGGGTCAGGGTGCACTGCTATCCTTACCTCAAGCGGTTTTATCACAAAAGAGAAGCGGAACCATTGAAGGCAATCATCTTGTGCAAATTATTACTATTAGATTACATTAGATTACATTATATCAGATTAGATATTATATGAATCTTTAAAGCTAGTTGTATCACAGTCATAGTTAAAACATGGTGAGTTATGCTAATAACTAAGATGGTTATAGTTTGGGCATTGGAATTATTTGTAGCGCTAGTTCATTACAGTTTAAAGGATCTATCAACAGATGAGAAATAAAATCTAAACTAGAAGATCCTTTCCCATTGGTTATTTACACAAAATCGCATTAGGACTGTGGCCCTTGATAGGGCTGCTTTCAGTTTCAAACATTTGCACTCATAAAATTTCCATAGTATCATGTTGTTTAGATAACTAATTTATAAATTTCAGTGCTAGGCATTAGTGGATAGATAAACTTTTTGAGGAGCTATTACTGTCTATTGTGCTGTATACATGAATAGACATGACATGACAGAAGGTCTACCTCGAGTCCCAGTGTGTTTGAGTCCAAGTCAAGTCCAGGTTATTTTTTTTTCAAAAATCAAGTAGTTGTAGTAGTAGTCGAGTAGACTACTGCTTCAGCAAAAGTCACTAATTTCCAAATACTTCGTTTATCAATTGCCTTTTGTAGGAAAGCAGAAAGATTATGTTGTTGTGGGAAGCCCATATGGTGCACAGTCATCTTAGGAATGTCTACATATAAGTGCCCTACAGTCTTCATACACAACAAATATTGTGAGTCATGGTGTCTATAGCCTGTGTGATGTAACCAATAGAGTCCAAAGTCATGCTATATCTGGGAGAATAAAAGGGTATTTGCATGTATCGTGGATAGCCTACCAGGCTAACTCTGCATGCAAACAGCACTAACAAGGAATGGCCACTATTGTCAGCTATCTGACATATACTCTATACTGTTAAGAGCAAATAGCCCACATACCATACCATTTCTTTCTGAAACAGTTTTTTCTCAAACAGCAAACACGATTCAACAGTTAGATCCTGGACAATGTTAAACATCTATTCAAAGCTATATGGATCTGTAGGACAACAAGCTATCTGGATCTGTGCTGGATCAAGCTATCTATGCTCTTTATGTGATCGTCCTTCGGACAATTTACAAAATCCAACCGCAAGGGCGTTCTATATGTAAAGGGCCTCAGTGAATAGCTTAATGCAATCCAATTAATAGAATACCAGAGGGAATGGTTGATGCCAGAGAAACCACTGCATCATTCAGCTGCCATCGTGGCATCTGTAGTGTCACTGAGACTGATATTTGACTGGCCATTATTCCAGCATAGCGGAGCCTGTCTTATATGAGCTGGTCTGACTAATTTAATCGTGTTCGTGAAACAAAATCAAAGCCTAATTACTTTAAAGCGACCAACCATTTCAAAACCACCATTACCAGTTTCCTCGCCACAGTCATAACGAATTCTCTTTATGCACTCACTCATACACACACACATACACACACAGAGAGACAGACAAACACACAGACACAAATGCAAACACAAATGCACACACACTCAGACTCTGAAACTCTTTGACAAATATTCTCTCTCTCTCTCTCTCACACACACACACACACAAACACATACACACACACACACAGACACACAAAATCTTTTCACTGAGAAAAGCACAGCAAATCTATCTGGAGCTAAACGATAGGTGTCAGCTCTTGTGTGATGCATCTGTGAGTCTGCACATATGCACACACACACAAACCACACACACACACACACACACTCTATGCCAGTAGCCGACACAACAGACACTCATCGACTCGGAGCTGGAATTAATTACACGGCTTGATGAATTAAAATGTGAAATATTTAACATGCCAGTCAATGCGGTGCCAACTTGTAGGTTCTCTCAGCCCTCAGGCTCTCCAGAGGATGAAATAACAAATGCCTCACTTTGAAAGTGCAAAAATTCATTGAATTCATATCACACCATCTGGGTGGCATTTAAGAGAGTGGTATTACAAGTCCACCAGGGGTGTCCTGCACTTTGAGTCCTCTTTGAGCTTTGAGTAGGCTTTTACAGCTGAAGTGCCTATGGCTTTAAGTTGGCAATGTTAGTGACCTGCATTGTAAATAAATACACTCAGATCTATGGTGATAAACTGAAATTAAACTTAAACTTGAAATTTACAAAATAAAAGAGGATGATTATCTCCATGATGAAATAACTTAGTCAGCTCAGCTAAACAAGGCGGCAGTGAAAATTTGTTCCTTACTGCAAAGTAACTAATGATAAATCAATTTTGAGAGAACTTTCTGGTGATCAGGGATACCCTGCTCTATTACTGTAAGCGCTGGCCAACATTTCTCATCTACTTGTTTTTCCCTCTCTCATTTTCTTCTTTCACCTCTTTTCTCTCTAGCAACCTGCCAAGCCTCTTACACGGAATCAGACTAACCATTTTATGACAAAAACCTCGTCAGTGATTATACTGTTATATCTGTTTCTTCACTTGAATTCACATCTTGTTCAGATTTAACATACCTTATAGGCTACAACTGTCTGGCATCAAAGCTGTATGTGAGAGCTTTTAAAGTTTGTTGTGGTAGCCGTCAGAGAGAAAATACAGGTGAGAATTTCTGTCTGGGTTCTGTGGATATCTTTCAAGTGACGGTGAGATGTGGAAATCTGTTTATATTTCATGATCCTGATAGAGAATCCGCACTTCATGTCAGAATAGTAACCACTCGTCTGAACTCGGTGGGAGGGAACGGCTTTCGCATGACTATAGCTACAGCGCTTTCACGTTCTCCTCCGCTGATTCTGAATTTACATCTGAGCATACAAGCGATCTCAGAGCGCAGAATAATACAAGTGTTGTTCTAAAGTTCTAATTGGAAAGAGGTGTGTAAGCAACCACGTTTCGCTGTGTTAAAATGGATACTCGCTGGTCAGTGATTCATTGTCATTCTACGTAGCAAAAAAACAGTCATTCAACATTTAATTATATGCACATGTCGAGGTTAAACAATACATGAAGTCAACAAAATGCAAACAACCTGTCTATAGCCCTGGCAACCTAGGGTATGCCAAAAAAGTATACCATAGGCACGTACATGTGTCATAATTCAGCAAGGTTGGACATGACGCGGATAATTCCCTCTCTTACTGTCCACTATCATATGAAAACGATCCTAACAGACAAGAGGAGTACTGTCTGAGCAAGCACCTTCGCGAGACTGTGCATGCTTCCATCATATATCGGTAACTGTATGACAATAGGCTGTCTCACAAGAACACGAAATACTGTAACTATGAGAACTATTTCACTGAGAGTCACAGAAATCGAATAAGTCGGCAAGGAAAACACAGTGTTTTACATTTAATCTGCAATTACCTGTTCTGAGGACAATTCCAACGAAAGTTGCATAAATCAGAAGCCGCATTCTCTCCCTGATAAGAACATCCGAACAGGTGAACTTATATTAGAGACGCACAAATCCTGATAACTTCCGCACAGCCAGCAGCGTATGTGAGTCCATACCGAGTGTGCGTGAGGGTGCGTTGGTAGCGGAGCCACAGGCGCGAGGGAACTCCAGTGCATATGACAGAAAGGGAAAAATCATAAAACGCACCACGTGACGCAAGCGCAGACGGGAATCTAAACACCAAGCAATTATAATTCCCGACATTAACTTGCATGCAATTACAATCAAATCAAACACCACACCTAAGCGACAGGGGTTGAAGTATCATTGCTACCTGCAACGCAATTAAAAAATAACCTGCATGAAACACTGCATAAAGTTGGAGTGGCACATGTGTTAAAACCATATAATCTGTCCTTATGCAGGTGGGCCGATGCAGTTCAGTTGGTTTTGTTAATTAAGCTTGTCCCACACAGCGTGCAAAGCGATTTGTGCGTATCCCCTGTGTACCGCTCCTGTCTGACCGAGAATTAAGTGCTGCATGGATTCACATTTTTGCGTAGTAGGCTGCGCACAGGGCCCATCTGTCGGCGTTTGTGTCTAGATCTACCCCAGGAAGCGCAACTGCGTGTATTGCCGCATCATGTTTGACTTATGTGGACAAACACATTATAGTAAAAACCTCTTTCAGACGATTTCCAGTTTTTTTTTTCTTTAAGTCAACGGAGTACTACAACAGGGAGGAAGAAAAGAGAGGGAGGGAGAGAGTGTGTTTGTAGTCACTCTTGACTGAGTGAATTAATTACTTTTATTTATACGCACATAATTACCCATCAAGAGACTCTAATTGTTATAAATCCCCCGCTATGTATGGAGGGAGTGCACACAAAGAGAGCAAATTGCCCTTGGCGAGTGAATGATGCATTGGTAAGACCGCGTTGATTTGCCAGATACCGTTCCCATTTACCATCCACTGCTAGATTCTCGGCATACCCTTGGCAGCCGGAACATCCTCAGTGTAACATCAACTGTGGTAATTTCCCCTTCAAAGACAATTCTAAGGGAAAGTGTTTTCCTTATTTGCTCTAAATTGAGGTGTTTTGTTTTTGTGCCTCTTTGGTTCCCATAAAGCTTTGTGCGCAATGATTTGTCTTCTGCACTAACAGTATTAAACGCTGCGTTTTAAAGAAATCTTCACTTACAAAACAGCAAATGAGAGGACTATTGAATATACAAGAGAACTGTAAATCAGTGCTCCGTGAACCTTGAGAGAGAGCGAAAGAGAGAGTAAAATTTCAGACTGTTTCACTGAATGAATGAATGAATGAATGAATGAAGGTAGCGGTTTTATCACATTGCAGACATATTCAAACAACTCTGTGCACATCCACAACTCCAGGGGCAGTCAATTGCAGTCTCGCTAAAGTAAGTGGTGAGTGAGCTAATCATTGACCAATGTAGCTATTCCTTACAGTCTCTTCACCGCTCTCCTGGTGACCAATTATATCTCAACCGGATTCTTCTGTGTGCATTTAAGATTCACGGCGCATCGCGGCTAACAGCCTGACTTCGGGTGCTAGGGCTAATCCTTTCCGTAATGCCGTGTACCTAAAGTGTGCTGTTTCATGAGTGAACGCGCAGTGACCGGTACAATCCTCTCGTAATCACAGCCGAAAGTTCAGCCCCTCGAACAGACAGAGCTGGGGAGAAGCTGGAATCTTCAGTAAAAATCCACAAAGCTTACCTGAAATGCCTGCGCACAATAGCGTGATTACTTGAATTCTTGAAACTTTTTGAAACCGGTCGCCACAGATAGACACTTCATGACACCTTCATGGTCTTTAGGCTCTATGGGCACGTCTGTGTGCAAAACCGTGCAACATCAGCCTGTTACATTCTGTCATATTCTGTCATTTGTGTCAGACATCAAGTTGCATGAGCCAAAGCATTGGCATCACCTACAGACAAGCTCTTGGCGATTCTTTGAAGTTTATCTGTTCCTTTATAGGCTGCAGGATAACACGGGGAAGTTTTTTTTTTTTTTTTTTAGATCAAAAACATGTAATTAGAAAAACAAATCTAACAAAGCTTAATGGAGCAATTATATGCATATGTATAATAATAGCAATATCAATTATACAGTAATGCAATAAAACAGTGTTGATAACCTAAAATAAACTAATATTAAGTAATCCTCAAAGAGAGACACTTTTTTCCACCCATATATGTATATCCTTTCTTTGAAGCCATTACATTGCCTCAAATCAATTATTATTATTCATGCTTTTCAGCATTAATTAGCCCAGTGCACTGCGGTTGAAACCAGTGATATCAAAAAGGTAAAATAGAGTATGTGAGGATTAAATTAAATTAAATTAAATTAAAATGAAACATGGCAGTTGTGATATTAAACAGTAGTATGATTTGTCAGTTGCGGAAGAGGTATCCATTTGAATAGGCATCTATTTTTCTGTTTTCTGTAATTTCACATAACGTCAACTTTCCCAATTACAGTACTGTATATAAGGTTGTTGGGAGGGCTCTACAAAAATGTCATCACATGCTTGATAGTTGTAACCACTGAAAGATATTTACACACATTTACATTGCTGTTTTTTCCTGACATGTAGGACTGCTGGCTAAGACTGCTAATTTCGCTGTTAGCTCTACCTACACCTGTGCAGTACATGTTTTAAATGAGTGCTATACTGTGAGGCAGTATAGGCAGTATATACAGTATGCTCCGTACCCACTACACCCTGCTGTGAGAAAGGATGCTGCACTAGAGTCAAGGCGACCTCCAGCATCCCTGCTGTCAAAGGCAGTGGAGGTGCAGACCTCCCCCTCACTCCCCTGTCTGGCAACCTGTGGCTCAGGTACTCTAAAACACACCTTCCCCCCAATACCTACAGGACAATACAAGTGCTTCTATAATTTATACAATCGAATCTATATATCAATCTAGTTACTAGCTTTTTTGTAACTAACATCAATATCCTAAATTCTCACTATGACATGGATTTTTGTGCAAACCAAAGAGCAGGAGCAAACAATGATAATTTTCAAAGAGTAATGTTGACTGACAAGTTTTTTTTCTTCACCTCTTGTCTTGTCACCTCATGTAGGTTTAATTAACATAGTAACTGGAAGGTAACATTACATGGGCATTTGAAGAAAGAGTGAAAAGTCTATTTATAAATGATTTGTATTTTTACCTTTCCATGAAAGTAATGCCATGGTGATATTAAAGGTATGTCAAAATGTCATGCCCAAAATATCCATATGCTATATGCCAAAACTTTAAATATCTATCATTCAGGTGGACTTGCAGTAATTCCCTACCTTGTTTTCTGAACATCTTCATTTGTATTTTTGCTATCACCTGATCCACAGCATATGAAATGGCTATGTTTGTTGTTGTTGTTGTCATTGTTGTTGTTTGGCCTCTTAAACCCACACACCTTACAGATATTTGCCATGAAGTAATTTACTCATCACAGTGAAATTCAGCACATCTGCACAGCCAATTGTAATGGATGCTTCTTTTTCCCTAATCGTCTACCTCCTTTTTTTTTTTTTTTGGTTGGAAATGTTCTGAAATTTGTGGGGAAATGTTTTACACGCTCCTCAATCTACTGAATAATGTTCTTTAGAGAACGCTGACTCAGCTTTGAATTCCGAAGCCAAGACATATTTTACTGCAAGTAAGACTCAAGTCATTAACTCAGGCCTCTTTTGTCACTCCTCAAGGTTAAAAGGGACCTTGACTCTGATTGGAAGAGGGGAAATATGGGGAATATGGTATTCCCACATCATTCTCCTTTGTGAAGGAAAAATCTGACTGGTTGAAGCACTGTGTCTTACAATTGGACTTTAACATAGTCACATTGCTGTTTGAGGGTGATCCTACACCATATTGTTTTTAAGCTCTGCTATGGACTTGCTTGTTACAAACATCCCCATCATTTATGTTAAAACCATTGACCAGTGTGGTGAATTTTGGTTATGCATATATAATGTGATAGTTGGTAGTTGAATGTAAAGCAAATTATACATCATTGGTGGCTTTACACTCCTAAAAAAGACTGTTGATTAGTGAAGGACAGAGTCAGAGTCAGACAGAAGAGGGGCCCTGAGCTAAACCCGAGATGGACAAAAGTCATGTGTACATGTGGGAGCGTGGCTCCGAGAACAGGCATGCGGGTGAAAGGTTACCTATAAGAATGTGCATGGGAGAATGTGTGTGTGTGTGTGTGTGTGTGTGTGTGTGTGTGTCACATATCCTCAGACATCTTCTCTCATAACCTTAACAGAATAGGTGTGGGTGTCTTTGGAAGTATGTTCTTCATGTCCGAGTTGTTATTGAATGTATGCTCACACTATTTGTTTAGTGTAAGAGGGTAGTGGTTTAAAGAACTAAAATGTTCCTGTCTCATGTAGAGTTTCATACTACTTTCAGTCGTATGTGTGAACTGTACTGAACTAAGAAACACAATAGCCATCTGCTTGCATAGCTGAGTGTAAGTAATGAGGTGAAGGGAACAGATGGGGATGGGAAACACCTGATAGTGAAATCTGAACAATATAGAAACAGAGAGTTGTGAGTGATTGGAATTAGTGACTGGTACCCAGGTGATTTGAGGAAGATGGACTGCAGAAAAAAGGCAAACTCAGACCTGCACTGTTCTCCTGGAAGAACAGCTAGCTTCACTGCGGTGCTGTGCCTACTTATGGAGTGAGAACACACATTGGGTGTAAGTGTATCTGTTCTTTTTCACACACACATACACACACACGCACGCACGCACACACACACACACACACACACACACACACACACACACATTGCTGTCAACACAACACACTGGAGTTCACAGGGAAAAAAATACACATTGTGGAGACTTGGAAGAATTTAATTTGAAATAATTTCATCTATTTATTTATGAAATTATAAGATAAAATATAGCATTGTTGTCTAATGTAACGGCTGGAATTGCATAAATAAAAGTAACACTGCTTGTAACAGATTCTCTTTCCAAAGGAAAAAAATCAAGGAGAAGAGTGAAAATACACACCTATACAGCTTCATATACAAAAGAGGTTATAAATACTATAACTAGAAAAATACACTTGTCCTTTGAGAATCCTCTCTGTTCGTCATTATGAATAGTTTCATAGTAAAAAAAAGAGAGAGAGAGAGAGAGAAAGTCAACACAGTATATGCTGTTTGAGTAAGCGCCAGCTGAGGTGAGCTTTGATAAAGTTGCATTAGCGTTTTGGCTTGATGTCTTCTACTGTCCTCCTACTCGTCTGTACCCAGATAAAGTGATGAAAGGATTGCAGCAATCACTTTTCAGTTGTCCAACAGAACAAAATACAACATATGAACAGAATTCTTTATATACTAATTATCTACAGACCATCACAGAGTAGGGGAAGCACAAAAAGCATCATGTAATTGGTATTAATTACAGTCCCACTCAATTATTATGTTGACATGAATCAACACAATAATAACAATATTATAAGAATGATAGCATTAACAATTTGACTATTATTATTATTATTATTATTATTATTATTATTATTATTATTATTATTATTATGTTGATTCATGTACTTGCATACAGAATGCCAATCAGTAATGCCCCAACAACACTATTCACAGAGTAATTCATTTTTATATTAACATAACATCATTACACAAGTAAGGAGAAATGAGGAGTTACAAGTTAGCACATGGTTTATGAGAAACTATTTACTGGAAGGGTTCAGATATAGTCCCTGCTTGGTAGCTAGTTCATGTTAGCATTTCAAAAGCATTCACTTTCCATTCACAAATTTGCAGAAAGATGTTGAAAAAAAAGAGGCAGATTTTTTTTAATCAACGCTTTGTTGTTGTTTGCTTTAATATAATTATCTCGTCATGAATACGAAAAAGAAGTTCCCTGAGCTACAGACATCAACCCTGCATTATGAGAGCTTGCGTAAGAAAACAGGGGGTGTAGACAAACATTAGTACCACTCATTGGACAAGTAACCACATGGCTACCTGGGCATTCGCTAGGTGTTGATTGGGATCAGAACTACATGCTGATGAACTGAAAAATTGCACTTTAAAAAAATACTTGTAACATACAGTATAGTGTCCTCATACAGTAGGTGTAGTTTATGTATGTATGTATTTATTTATTTATTTATTGCATTAGTTCTCATTTTCTTTTGCATCACTGAATTTGAATTTGATTTATATGAAAAAACTTTTTCCTTTTCATTTCTTTTTCACATCTTTGTCTGTTCACTATGACCTTGAAAATACTATATGAAGGCATGGACTCTGAGCACACACAGTGTAAGGGGACTTCATTTGCTATTTCCTTGGAGTCATCTTTTCTCTCGTTCTTTTACGTTCTTTTTTTTAGTTTTTTTCTTCTTCCTTTCTTTCATTCTTTCTTTCTTTTTCCCAGTTATTTTTCACAGGGTTTCAGTTGAGCTTATTGCTCCATGCAATCAGAGAAATGGAACTGGTAAACTGGAGAGAAGGAACAATGGAAATATTTGTCTTTTGAAGATTTGCCTCATGCCTCAGTACAGATGAGGGTGTGGAGTGGGGTGGGGTGTGTGTGTTGAGCGTGTGTGTGTGTGTGAGGGGGGGCGGGGGGGGTTACACCACCACTATCCTACAGTGCCCAGCGCTGGTCAAGCATAGCGATTGAGACACAGTCATTTGTTTTCAAGTTTAAGCATTTGGGTTTCGGTTTTATCCACAACTGTTGCAAATGCACGACCCATTACCCTCAAACTACAAAACAGCAAAAATGTAGAATGCTTGATTTGATCTCATGTCTCTGCAGGCAAGACATACTGAGAGAAAGATAGGGAGGGGAGGAGGAAGAGTGGTAATGATTGATTTAGAAAATAAAGCTCTATTTCTTATATTATTTATTTATTTATTCTTTGTCTCCTGATTCTTTCGACCCCAAACGGTATCTCATTTCATTTTGCCAGGAAAAAAAAGCGCCAGCCAGCTATTGCTGTACGAAGGATGAGGAGGAGTCCCCCTGCATGCCGATTATGTTTCCATGGAAACCGTAAATGAAAGAACAACAACAACAACAACAAAAGTACATCTATACCCGAAATATCCTTAGTGATCCAGTATTGCTCTTGAGAGTGTTCAGTCTCTGCAGTTTAATATTGTTTTTAAAGCCTGACGATCTACCGTTGTTCTTGTTCTCCGCAAGGGAGGGGGGTGGGTGGGTCAAAGAGACATAGCATCCCTTATGCAGGTAAGTGCTTGCGTTGCTGGGTTGGTGTGGTAGGAGAGACACCTGAGTCCCAGGCCCTAGAGGAGTCCAGGCTCCCCCCCTCCCCCAGTAGAAGTGCTCTCTACCTGGTCGCCTTAAAGCACCATCTGTGGTCCTGAGCTGGAGCTAAGGCTTTGGGGGGAAGTTGGTCCAGGAGGGGGCCAAAGCAGCCCCCCCTCCCCTCCCCTTCCCCCTCTAAGAGTGTCTCTCAAAGCCCTGGCTGAGGGTTTGGAGAGAGGTGGGTGGTAACGGGTCTCTGTCCGGGGGGCGTCTTAGTCAGCCTATGCCACACTGGAGCCTTGGCTGGCACAGGCAGAGGCGAAGCCCTCGTAGACGATGGAGTCGCTGCGGGGTGCCACTTGGTGATGGAGGTGGTGGCTGACGGCCTGTCTCTCGGGGTGAGGCGGGTCGGACCCAGTGCCTAAACCCTCTGTCCTGCTGCTGTTGATGCCACTGCCACTTCCGCAGATGCTCCTATGCAGACGGTCCGCAGCAGCACCAGTGCCACTCAGACAGCTGAGAGACTCCACAGAGACTCGTGAAAAGCCCTGCTGGGCTACCCCAGTGACTGATGCCCTTTGAGGATGCTTCCCTTTCTGTGGAGACAGAGAGAGAGAGTCGGTAAGTACACTTTATTTATATAGCACCAGTTCCAGCTCCAGGATCCAGGATCAGTTCCAGGATTAACCGCTGAGACACAAGATAAAGATAGATTAAAAAATAGATGAAGATATCTGCGATAACTTATTACTGACAACAAAGAGAAACTAAAACAACACTCATTATATTAAACAAAAACAATGCTATAAATGCATATTTAATTAAGTTGTTAATAAGTTGTTCACTTGTGAATAGTACTACTATTCTCTTGGGGAAAACATCTTGAACAGGTGAGTTAATATTTAACCGTTGTTTAGAGTTCACATTCACATGATTTGTACAATTATACATTGAAAAACTTTGCCTACACAAACTAATCAAACAAATAAAACCTTGCATTAGCATGGCATTAGGTATGTACCCATTTGGATGTCATAAAAAGCCCACAGTATATGCGCTGTACCTAAATGCACCTAAAGTAGCTACCACTCGCACATATGGTCCATGTCTCATTACAGCAGATCCTATATATTTGCTTATGATGATAACGTCTTTGTAAGTCCTCATTCCCTACGTTCTAATGACTCCTTACTCCGGTCTAATATTCAATTCGCTCAAAAGACTATGCCAACAGCCACAACTCAAAAAGGAATGAATAATTATGATGCACGTCCTTGGTGTTTTATCATTTTATTTATTCTCCATTGGAAATTAGTGTCCTGCAGTGAAGGGGAAAAAAAAGAAAAAAGAAAGTAATCAATATGTCAGGAGAATCTCTAAAGGCTTTGCATAATGCATCAGAAAGGGAGACAGTGGGTAATATCACAGTTTCTGGCTTGATGAGTCTCAGAATGATTTATTGTGGTATTTGTCCACATGGTCGGGGGCTGTAAGAGACACCAAAAAAGGTCCCAGTGAGAGAATAACGAATTGTACCCAAATGGATCTACCATCAGACAATGGGGGGAGGCTTTCTCCTCATGGTGGCTCTGACACGAATGATTACATTTTCTGTTGGGCACCGTTGGAAATTTCAAGGGCTTTATGGATTAGTTCCATCATATTCCTGGCCGTGAGAAAGAGCGAAAGAGAGAGAGAGAAAATGCTGGAAAAGTAGCAAAGAAGGCAGGTTGAGAGAGAGAAAGAGAAGAAGAGAGACAATATGAGAGAGCAAGAGAGAGGGGGAGACAGAGAGAGAAAGGTAGAGAGAGAGAGACACAGAAAAAAAAAGATATGACAGGAAACGGATAGAGAGCTGCGAGTGCCTAATATCACCCAAGACTAGGAGGGCCCCTGGCCTAATTAGGAACTATTTCTCAAACCCAGGCATGTGGCATCTCACACTCAAGTGCACATACGCACACATACACATACACACACACACACACACACACACACACACACACACTCAACACACACACACACACACACACACACACTCAACACTAGCATGTCCCCTAAGAGAAAACACACACCGCAGTTTGATAGCTGTGTGTCTTCTTCCTCACTGAGCCAAGAGATTCATTGGATCTCCTGCTATAGTGGACTGTAAACTCCATCCCCTCTTCCTTTTCTGACTTCGACTTGTTCGCTTTCATATGAGAAGTGCCGGCAGCTATGTGCTCCTTTAATAAAGTAACCCCAGCACCGGCTATGATAACATAATAGCACGCCGACAGTTATGAGAACATCACTGCTACCTCTCCTCCTTAAATCCCATGCGGAACATGCCGGAATTGAATAAGCATCAAGGCCAGCTGCTGTAGCGATATTAGCATTCGGGTTGTTTTATAGATTCTAAAGATTGCCTCGTCTGAAAAACCATGAAGACTTTTAATCGTGAAGCTGTGCCGATGCCATGTTGAGTCTAAAAAGGATGTCAAAATCGTAATTCAGACGGAAAGTGTTTGTAAGTATTATTATTATTGAAGTCTAGCCTGAGATTCCTATTTAGCATCAGGCTGAAGCTAGTGTCATCTTCACACATGAGCTGTGTTGGCGTAGTTAGTACATGACAGCTAATGGGTCATGCTGGCTGAGGCTCAGAATGTTCTAGAGAGGAGCGGCATTTTTCTGACATTAATTGGCTCTTTCACAGACAGCTATCAGGGGAAGCCTCCATCCAGATGAGTTTTAGGGGCCCTGCTGCCCACAACACAATCTGCAGAGAGCAGTAAACATCTCCAGGGCTTCTTCTCTCTCTCTCTCTCTATCTATCTCTCTCTCCATCTCTCTTTCTATCTTCTCTTTTTCTCTCTAACTCCTCTCTCTCTCTCTTTACCTCTCTCTCTCACTCTCTCTCTCTCTTTTCCTTTTTCTCTCCATCTTACACCTCTGCTTTGCTCTTTATCTTTTGCTGTCTCTCTATTTTCTTTTCTCTCTCCAAATCTTCTCTCTCTGTCTCTCTCTTCTTCACTCTCTCTCTCTTTCCTTCTCTTTCCCCCTAGACTCTGAGCTGACCCACAGGCCCTTGGAGGGAGAGTATGGGGAAAGGCTGCACACTGCTAGCTGGTTCCCCCTTCAGGCTGTGAGGACTGCACATCATTAGGGAGGTTAGCGCCAACACTAGCCTGCAGACAAACAGGCCCTGTTCTCCAGTGGCCAACCTAAACAGCTCCTCGTCAACAACAACCCAAAGACCAAGCCAGCCCCAGCACGGATGAGCACTGAAGGGCACTGTGTGTGTGTGTGTGTGTGTGTGTGTGTGTGTGTGTGTGTGTGTGTGTGTGTGTGTGTGTGCATATGTGCAGACTCACAGATGCATCACACAAGAGCTGACACCTATCATTTAGCTCCAGGTGGATTTGCTGTCTGTTTTCTCAGGGAAACGAATTTGTGTGTGTGTGTGTGTGTGTGTGTGTGTGTGTGTGTGTGTCCGTGTGTGTGTGTGTGTGTTTGTGTGTATCCATATGCCGGTGTGTTTCTTGGTGGGCTTTGCTGAAACATTAAAGAGATTGCTTTTGCTGTGAGACTTTTATCTAAAAAATGAATAATGCATAATTTTTAGGACAAAAGAAAACAAAACGTAAATGTATTTTTTATAAATAATATAATATGATGATATCACACACTCTCATTTCAGGAACCTGACAGAAATGTGATAAAGGCTACACCATCCTGCACAACGGGATAATGAAAGTTGTACACAGTAGACTTTTCTTCTTGGAAAAAACAACCGCTGCTCTATGATGTAAAACTGCGTTCCATTCTGACAGCTTTTAATGTTAGTTTGTGAAGCTGCAGTCCTGTTGCTGATTTCAACTAAGTGGACTTTTGTGATTATAAAGCCAGAACTGAGTGCTTTTTGGAGTGATTGTTGAAGCTGCCTTGACTAGACAGGATAATTTTAGAGAGTTCTAGACAGAAGTATAACTCCAGCAAATGGCGTAGGTACAATTTAAGAAATCAATAAAGAGTATTTTACATTGATCAGCAGTAAACTACATCAGCATCCCACACATGATTTGTTTGTGTGCTACAATGATGACAAATCCTCTAAATCAATGTGGACACATCTTCAGCAGATGCCAAAAAAACAAAACAAAAAAATGCAAACAGACTACTGTCTAAATGCATTTAAATGAAGACTCAACAGTAAGCAATCAGTTTCAAATAAGCATACACACATCCACACATGCACACACACACACACACACACACACACACACACACACACACACACAAACATGTACACAGATGCTACACATACACACCCACAGCTCTCCTACTAGAATTAAATCGACACATGCACACTGAGCATTCCGCCGCTGGTTTGTCAAAGCAATTAAACACTTTCTGCTGTAATCCTCACACTCCGCCCTGATCAGATCATCACAACTCCTAAGAGATGCAAACATACATATTTTGGTCGCCCACAACATCCAGAGGGACAGTCGCAGGAAGACAAACACATGCAAATGCCTCAACAGATGCCAATTAGTCTTGGCTACACTCCCCATGTCAAGTGAAAGACGAGACGACAACAAGGAGGATGGCAAAGTTGAACAATTGGACTGTGACTGTGCTATTCTAAGAGCTGAACCTAATGTGAGAGATGCAAAATTCTAGGCATAGTGGGGGAGTAAGGGAACACAAAATAGGGGTTGGAGTTTCTGGGGGGAAGACAATAGACATGGCACCAGGGGGTTAGAGACCATGGCTGTGGGATCTGTCAGAGGATGTGGATGGCTGTGGACGCCTAAGACTTAGAGAGAGAGAAATGAAGACAGGGGCGCCCGGTAAGCCGTGATGGGATTTACGTCGCAAAAGGGGGGAGATTTGCAGCATCTTATCTGTGATAGACCTCCTTGTGAGCAACCAGGGAAGAAAAGATTTTGTGTGTGTGTGTGTGTGTGTGTGTGTGTGTGTGTGTGTGTGTGTGTGTGTGTGTGTGTGGAGGGTGGATGGAATCCTACTCTGATGTGAAGGGCAGTGAGGTGGGAAGGGGGGGTTGGTGTGTGTGTGTGTGTGGGGGGGGGGGGGGTGTTGTTCGTAGACAGGCTATGCTGGATTAGGCAGCAAGGTGGCCTTGACATCCAAACACCCAGGGAAAAAAAAAAAAGACTCGGTCTGTCTACTGTCTGTCTCTGTCTTGGATCACACACATTGCATCAATGAACCTGAGCCAGAACACTGCCAAAAGACACAGAAAGACAGAGGGAGAGAGAGAAAGACAGAGAGTGTTGGATTCAGCTTTGGACAGAACTTGTCCAGACGCTAGTCTTCAAGCTGTCTCCAAAACAAAGAATGTAAATTCCAATAGATTATAGGATGGTTATGTTGATTTGGGGTTGGGTTTGGTTGCGTGTATGTGTATGTGTGTGTGTGCGTATGTGTGTGTGTGTGTGTGCATAGTGCTGGTGGTGGTGATCGCCCACAGAGATGCTAGGCAACTACAAGAATCTTTCAGCGCGGAGTGTTTCACGTGACAAGAGCTCCTGCTGCGATGGTCATCGGTGATTAGGCCTCAGCTGTGTCGTCCACTCGGTAGGGAAGAGCAATCACACACTGATGCACTGCTGAAGGAGCGGGAGGAGGGGCACGGGGGTACGAGGGGGTCAGCCTTATCATTGATTGAGTGTGATTTAGTGAAACACAATTATCACTGAAGGCTTTATCTCCCCTTTCTATGTGTGTGTGTCTGTGTGTGGTTGTGTGTGTGTGTGTGTGTGTGTGTGTGTGTGTGTGCGTGTGCGTGCGTGTGCGTGTAGGTGTAGGTGTGTGTGTGTGAGAGAGAGTCTGTGTGTGGTTATGTGTGTGTGCAAAGGGGGAGAGAGAGAGAGAAAGAGACAGAGAGACATGGAGAGAAAGAGAGAGGAGAAGGGGGGGGTTAAGAGTGGTGGACGAAGGATCAAGAGGACACCGTCTGATGAAAACACCCCTTTCTTTCATACTCGTCCAGTCTTACTGTTTTCACTCATTAAATGAAGTGGGGTATAATTCCTCTGCAGAAAATCATAAAAACTGACTAGCTAGGGTGTGTGTCCTGTGATCATTCTTCACAGTCCATGTGCTCATGTCACATTAAGTCAGAGGGCGTGCATGTATGTGTGTGTGTGAGTGTGTGTGTGTGTGTGTGTGTGTGTGTGTGTGTGTGTGTGTGTGTGCGTGCGTGCATGTGTGTGTGTGTGTGGGAGAGAGAGTGTGTGCGTGTGTGTGCGTGTGTGTGTGTGTCCAGAGACGTGACCAGTGTGTTATATTTGTGTATTATGAATGAGCAGATGTGTGTCACACTGCAATCTCTATCACAGATCATCAGAGAGAGCAAGAAAGACAGAGAGATTCCAGTCAAATCAATGACGAGAAACAGACAGAGAAAGAAAGAGAGACAAAGAGAAAGAGAGCAAAGTACTGTTGAGCAAGGAGAGGACAGAAGAAAAGGAATCGCAAGAGAAAAAAAAGGAGGAGAAGGATGGCAAAAGGGAAAGAAAAGAAATAGAGAGAAAGAGTTGAAAGAAAGGAATAGGGAGCGCTGACATAGAAAGAGACAGAGAGAGAAAGAAAAGGGGTGGAGAGAGAGAGGATGTGGATTGTAGTGAGAAAGAAAGAAGAAAGTGAAAGAGTGAGAAAGGGGCTGAAAGGAGGGAGAGGAGGATGAATTGCAGAGAGAAAGGAGAGAGAGGAGAAGAAAGAGGGAGAGAGAGAGGGATGGGGATTGAAAGAGAAAGAGGAGGGTGGATTGTAGCGCGGCTGGCTGTCAGGTGGTGTCAGAATGATGAATGGGGGTGTGAATGGGCCGCGAGGACTGTGCCGGGACAAGGCCAAGTTTACAGCGTTCTCCTGAGTGTTTGTGAAAGGTTATTAAAGCCACTTAAATCAGCACTGCCCCCGACGCCTGCTACACACACACAAACACAAACACACACACGCACACACACACACACACACACATCATAACCAAAACCATGTTGCTATCCGTCTACACACACACACACACACACACACACATACATGCACATAGGCAACTAGACAACATACACACATGCACTCAGAGATAATGTACATAACAACTTTTCACCCACTCAGTCACACCCACAAAAAAAATAAAAAACAATTACACACAGGTGGGCGCAAGCTCTCTCACACAAAAACTTTCTTTAAAACTTATCTCGCTTCTTACACACACACACACACACACACACACCTACAGGCACAAAGAAA